>CAUYMX010111304.1:0-27480 GCA_963573855.1 Lepilemur septentrionalis
CCTGTGTCTCAACTTTTTCAAAGTAGGTTGTTTGTTCTCCATTGATAATCCAGGGACAGGATTTCTCAAATACTGTGGTTGCAGCCCTCAACTTAAGATTTGTAGTGCTTTTTATGTACTCAGTGTTTTGCCTTTAAGAAATTAGAATTTTTTTTTTTTTTTTGAGACAGAGTCTCACTCTGTTGCCCGGGCTAGAGTCAGTGCCATGACGTCAGCCTAGCTCACAGCAACCTCAAACTCCTGGGCTCAAATGATCCTTCTGCCTCAGCCTCCCAAGTAGTTGGGACTGCAGGCATGTGCCACCATGCCCGGCTAATTTTTTCTATATATTTTTTAGTTGGCCAATTAATTTCTTTCTATTTATAGTAGAGACGGGGTCTCGCTCTTGCTCAGGCTGGTTTCAAACTCCTGACCTTGAGCAATCCGCCCTCCTCGGCCTCCCAGAGTGCTAGGATTACAGGCGTGAGCCACTGCGCCTGGCCGAAATTAGAATTTTTTTAAAACACCAAAACCCACTTTGAAATATGTTTTTCGCAAGACTACAAAGAAGAGTTGTGGTTTCTGTATTCACATGACATGGTTTGTGTTGAAAGAAGTATTGTCATTTCTCTGTGTTGTCTTCAAGATTAGATTGGGTAAGAAGCACGGGGGATATGAGAAATTCTAAGTAACTCTGCAGGGTGGTTCCTCCCCTTTGTTAGGGTGGAAATTAGAGGTAGAGGGACTGGAGCTAAAGATATTCTTGGTAAGATGTGACATTGTGCATTTGATGAACATTCATGTCAGAAATTATACTGCCAATATAAATAACTTTGGGAGTTTTCTTTTGATTGAAAGCTGTGGAACAGAGAGGAGCTGAGTCATAGCCCAGAGGGCGTTACGTCTGAAGTTGAGTGTTCACACTTTGATTTCATCAACAGACAGGGACAAAAGATCTTTCATGTAGATGTCCCGGATTTGAGGTTTCAAACATTCGCTGTGTGGGCCAGCTTGCACTCCTCTCAAACATCAGATGCCTTTTATTAAATTTTTGTTAAAGTTAATTTCAAAAAATCACAGTCACCTTAATATTAGTGGGTAGCGTAGGGCTCCAAACTGATTTTATTAGGTAACACATGGTGCCAAGGAAGTGGAGTGGCTGCTAGGGAGACCCCTGTCTCCTTCTATCAAAAATATTTTCTGGCCAGGCATGGCATCTCACACCTGTAATCCTAGCACTTTGGGAGGCCATGGCTAGAGGATCGCTTGAGGCCAGGAGTTTGAGACCAGCCTGAGCAATAGCGGACACTGTCTCTATCAAAAAAAAAAGTTAGCCGGGCATGGTGGCACATGCCAGCTACTTGGGAGGCTGAGACAGGAGGATAGCTTGAGCTCAGGAGTTTGAGGTTGCAGTCAATTACAATTGAGCCACTGCACTCTAGCCAGGGTGACAAAGCGGGAGACACTGTCTCACCAAAAAAAAAAAAAAATTCCATCCCACCAATTAGAGCTAACTAAATCCTCTCTTGAACTGCAACACCCCTCCTCCAGCACCCGACTTTGAGAAGGCCAGGCTCTTATCAGTCGTTTACAATGCAGTATTATAAAAGAACTGCCATCGTTTGTTTTTAAAACCAGACATAGAACCCTCCAAGTTTTAGCGGAAGAGAACTCTGAAAGGGGAACATCCTGGAGGGAAGGGGTTAACTCCTCCACATGTCTCTGACCTGGAATTCTGCTTTCACACCTGTACCCAGCCTTCAGGGCTATGGCTTGGCACAAAAACAAAACTGCTTTCTCTGGTTCCACGCTTAGTTGACACTTTTAAAAATGAACTTTACCAAATTGTAAGGAAGAAAAAAGGGAATAATTATCTTAAATACAAACAGTATAAAAATTGTCATGTTCCCAAAGAACACATTTTCTGATCCACCTGCCTCCCTTTTAGTTCCTGGGAGCTGGCCCGGCTGCACAAGTACCTTGCTGACTCTCTGTAAGCCTTGTTCTTAGCGGGACCCCTTTTCTCCACGTCCATTTCTCTGGCTCTCTCACAAATGTGGATAAAAAACATTTCCTAACCAGATTTAAACATTGCCTTCTGCCTGGGGGCATGTTTGGTGGTGGTGATGGTGGAGAGAAGGTGAGGAAAGTGGACATAACCTTGCCGAGCAGGCTGGCCTGTCTCTCTGCCGAGCGGCTTCTAAGGTTCAGCCCTGGAGGGCTGCCGGGGTGCAGTGGGGACACTGGAGGCCTGGTTTGGAAGTTGCCAAAACCAACCTTCCCCTCTTTTGCAATTCTGCCTTTGTCACTTACTCAAGCACAGTGGTTTGCTAGCATCCTGACACCAAAAAGCTCTATATCTAGACTGTATTGACCATATTTGTACTTTAACCTTTCCCAAGTCAGTGAAGCCCTTCACACCAGCCTCGCTTAGCCTCCCTCTGCCTTAGCTCTGGTTCGTTCTCTTGCCTCCTGATCAAAATTTTCCCTTTTTCCCCCCAGAAAGAGTAAAAAGAGAAAGGCAAGATAGTTTTAGCACCTGCATCTTCTGTTCCTGGATACACAAAGCTTCAGCCCCTGTTCTCTGAATAAACCTGGTGTTTTCACACCTCCGTAATTCTGTTCGTACCATTGCCTTTGCCTGCCACACCCAGTCCTGTTGTTCCCTGCTGTGTGAGAATGTACTGACACGCAGAGAAGGAAGAGAGAACTGAAGCATGCCCAAAGTGCTCGAGCAGGGATGGTGTACACTGCCTGACATCTGGCAAGTTCTCAGTGTGCAGTACCCTAGTATTGAACAAAACATAATCCCTGAGGGTTTCTGTGCCCAGTTGGCATTTGGAAGGGAAACCTATGAAGAAAGCTCTGATCAGGGAATTTTACCCTCTGCTATCCTTGCAGGAACAAATAGGGGTTTGTTTTGAACGGAAACCTGTTATTTCTATTCAAGATAATATTAGCTTGCTGTCCAGGCCATCAGAAACCAACCTAAGGCAAACCCTGTTGGAAACGTTACTCACTCTGTGGCAAGTCAGACACCTTCCTTCGGGGCTAGTTTTCACATCCATAAAACTCAGGGGTTGGACAGGTGCTTGATGCTCTCTAACATTCCTTACAGCCGGCTGTTTTGAAATTCCATGAAACTCTAACTGTGATGTCACTTCAGAGATGAATGTCAGTGAGCTGAGTAGTGATATGAAAGGAGAATACGCTAGATGTTTAAATGTGCCTACGTATGAGTGTTAGGAAACTCATTTCAAGTAGAGTTTTACTACCTTTTTTCTCTTGATACATTTTGAAAGTGCCATCAGAAAGCAGAATTGGGATAGGGTTGAGACAGAGAGACAGAGACAGAGAGAGACAGACACACACACACACACACACACACACACACACACGCACGTGCGCGCGCGTATTTCCTATGATGCTCATTCACCATGGCCATCACTAGATGGCACCCTTGTATTAGTAAGGAAATTTTCTCTTAGTTATCGGACTTCTGGAGGACTTGTAATAAGAATAGATAGTAGTAAATCTATGGCTAAAACTGAGGAATGAGCGAGTTAACCAGAAAAAAGAGAATTGGATGTTTCTCTGTCACTCACTGTCTGATGACTTGATCATTAGTATTTGGGGTAATGAAACTCTGGAACTTTCCACATCACCCTGAAGGAAATTATCATATAAATATTTCTTAATTATAAGGTGTAAGTTACATTTAAAATTAAAAATGAGCTTAGGGCTGGGCATGGTGGCTCACACCTATAATCTTAGCACTTTGGGAAGCCGAGGCGGGAGGATCACTTGAGCTCAGGAGTTTTCAAGACCAGCCTGAGCAAGAGCAAGACCCCGTCTCTACTAAAAAAACAGAAAGAAATTAGCTGGACAACTAAAAATATATATAGACAAAATTAGCCGGGCATGATGGTGCATGCCTGTAGTCCCAGCTACCCAGGAGGCTGAGGCAGGAGGATTGCTTGAGCCCAGGAGTTTGAGGTTGCTGTGAGCTAGGCTGACGCCACGGCACTCTAGCCCGGGCGACAGAGTGAGACTCTGTCTCAAAAATAAAAAAATAAAAATAAAAATGAGCTTACTTAGTGAAAGAGGGTGCCATATTTCAGAAGTTCTCTGGTGAGATGGTTTGTGAGTCTGAAGTCAGTAATCCTTCCACTTACATTCTTAGCATCAAAAGCAAGGTTAGTCCCATGAAGTTGGAAACACCGTCTAGTGACTGAGTTGAGTAAATTCTGTTAAACCAAAAAATAAAAACTTGAGTCGTCTTGTAGCCAAAGAATAGCTTGGTTTATGTTTCTGTGGCAGGAGTTGAGTGGTTAAATAATGTATTAATAAAGGTAGCAAGAAAGCTTAGGAATATTTGTATAACAGTGATGTCGTCTTTTATAGTTCCGTATAGCTTTCCTGGGAGAGAATTTTTCTCCTTTTCATTTATAATGAACACCTTTCCATTAATTTTTTTTTTATTTTAGAATTGTTTAGTATTTTAGAATTGTTTTAGGTTCCAATTGAGAAGATACAGATATACCATGTGCATTCGCCCCCTGCCCTCACAGGAGCGCAGCCTCCCCATTATCAACAGCCCCCCCAGAGTGGTACATTTAACAGTTGATGAACTTACATCAACACATTGTTATTACCTGAAGTCTGAAGTTTACATTAGGGTTCACAATTAGGTATTGTACATTCTGTGGGGTTTGGACAAATGTATAATGACATGTACCTACCATTGTACTATCACAGAGTGTTTTCACTGTCCTAAAAACCCTCTGTGTTCCACCTGTTCACCACTCCCCGCATCCCTGGTAACCACTGATCTCCATGGTTCTGCCTTTTCCAGAATGTCATATGGTATGTAGCCTTTCAGATTGTTTTCTTTCACTTAGTAATATGCATTTAAGTTTCCTCCATGTCTTTTCATGGCTTGATAGCTCATTTCTTAGCACTGAGTAATATTCCATTATCTGGCTATAGATGAATTTATCCATTCTCCTACTGAAGGACATCTTGGTTGCTTCCAAATTTGGGCAATTGTGAATAAAGCTGCTATGAACATTTGTGTGCTGGTTTTTGTGTGGGCATAAGTGTTCAACTCCTTTGGATAAATTCCAAGGAGCATGATTGCTGGATTATATGGTAAAAGTATGTTTAGTTTTCTAAGAAACTTCCAAACAGCCTTCCAAAGTGGCCGCACCATTTTGCCTTCCTACCAACAATGAATGAGAGTCTTGTTCCACACACTCCCCAGCATTTGGTGTTGTCAGTGTTCCAGATTTTGGTCATTCTAATAGGTGTGTAGTGGTATCTCAGATTGTTTTAATTTGCATTTCCCTGATGACATATGATGTAGAGCATCTTTTCATATGCTTATTTGCCATATGTATATCTTATTTGGTGAGGTGTCTTATAAAGATCATTGGCCCATTTTATAATCAGTCTCTTTGTTTTTTTGTTGAATTTTAAGAATTTTCGTATATTTAGGATAACAGTCCTTTTTCAGGTATGACTTTTGCAAATATTTCCTCACAGTCTAAGGCTTGTCTTTTCATTCTCCTGAGTGTGTGTTTTGCAAAGCAGAAATTTTTAATTTTAGTGAAGTCCAGCTTACCAGCTTTTTGGACTTTAGCCATTCTAATAGGTGTGTAGTGATATCTGTGGTTTCAATTTTCATTTCTCTCATGACAAATAAAGCAGCATATCCTTTCATGTGCTTACAAGCCATCTGCATATCTTATTTAGTAAGGTATTTATTTAGATGTTTTGCCCGTTTTTAACTGAGTTTTCTTGTTGAGATTTAAGGATTCTTTCCATATTTTGGATACAAATTCTTTATCAGATATATATTTAGCAAGTATTTCTTTCAGTCTGTGGCTTGCATTTTCATCCTCTTAATAATATCTTTTACAAAGCACAAGTTTTTTATTTGAATAAAATAGAACTTAACCAGTTTTTTATTTCATGGATTGTACTTTTGGTATTGAATCTAAAAACTCATTACCTGCACAGTGACAACCATGTGAAGAAAAAAAACCTCATTACCATGGAAATCCTGATTACTCTGCTTTGATCTTTACATATTATATGAATGTATCAAAATATTATTATATATGTACCTACAAAATATGTACATATATTATTTGTCAATAAAAATTTTTAAGAATAAAAACTCATTATCAAACCCAGGGTCATATAGATTTTCTTTTAGAAGTTTCATAGTTTTACAGATGGGTCTGTGATCGATTTTGAGTTAATTTTTGCAAAGGATATCAGGTCTATGTCTGTGTTCTTTCTCTTTTTTTTTTTTTTTAACATATGGACATCCGGTTGTTCGAGCACCATTTGTGGAAAAGTCTGTTCTTTCTCTGTTAAATTGCCTTTGTACCTTGGTCAAAGATCATTTGATTCTAGGCCTATTTCTGAGCTGTCACGGATCAGTTGTGTGGATCTATTTATAGACTCTTTATTCTATTTTGTTGATCTATATGTTTATTATTTTGCCAATACTAGGACACTGTCTTGATTATAAGTCTTGAAATGTGGTAGTGTAAGTCCTCCAACTTTGTTCTTTTTAGTATTGTGGGTCTTTTGCCTTTTCATATAAACTTTAGAATCAGTTTGTAAACATCTATAAAATAGCTTCCTGGGATTTTGATTGTCATTGTGTTGAAGCTATAGATCAAGTTGGGAATAATTGACATCTTAACAATATTGAGTCTTTCGGACCACAGACATGCAATATCTCTCTACATAGTTAGGTCTTCTTAGATTCATTTCATCATTGTTTTATAGTTGTTCACATATAAATCCTATACTTGTTTTGTTAGATTTGTACCTCTTTTTATTTGCTGTTGTTACAAATGGCATTTTTTTTTGCTTTCAAATTACTGTTGTTCATTGCTAGTATATAGGAAAGCAATTGACATTAATATATGGTCCTTGTATCCTGCAACCTTGCTATACTTGCTTATTAGTTGTTGGATTTTTTTTTTTTTTTTGGGTAGATTCTTTGGGATTTTCTGTATAGACAGTCATGTCATCTTTGAACAAAATTTTATTTCTTCCTTTTCAATCTGTATACCTTTTATTTATTTTTCTTGTCTTACTGCACTAGCTAGGACTTCCAGTATGACACTCATTATATTCTTTACTTAGTAAGATAAAACTATTCCTAGTTCAGTTTTTCTCCCCAACTAATTTTGAAGGAATACATACTTCCTACTTCATCTTTACTATCAGGGTGTAAAATTCAATATCTATCTTTTTTTTTTTTTTAAGATCTTCTGTATCCTTACTTATTTTTATCTACTTGTCCTGTCTTGCAAGAGTGAGTGGTTATGTTAAAGTCTTCGATTATTAATGTGTTTCTAATTTTCCTTGTGTCTTCCATAGCATTTGCTTTGGCAAAAGTGGTTACTGTGTTATTTTGTGCAGAGGTATTCATAACTGTTATATTTTTATTATAAATTGTGACTTTAAAAAACATCTGTGTCAGGTTTAATTTTTTTGTCTTGAGTTCTACTTCATCTGATATCAGAATCATTACCCCTGCTTTGTTTTATTTTCATTTGCCTAATATACCTTTGTGCATTCTTTTATTTGTGCCACTTTTGAATCACTTATGGATTAGCATAGACTAGGGTTTTGTTTTGTGAGCCAATTGGAAAGTCTCTTTCTTGTAGTAGGTGAGTTAAGCCTGTCATAGTTATTGATATGACAGATACGTTTGATCTTACTCTGTCGCATTTATTTTATAATCGCTACATATACTCTGTTATGTTTGCTGTGTTTACCTACCTGATCTGTTTCTTTTTTTTTTTTTTTTAAGAGATAGAATCTCACTGTATTGCTCAGGCTGGATTGCAGTGGCTGTTTACAGGCACGACGATAGCACACTACAGCCTTGAACTGCTGGGCTCAAACCATCCTCCTGCCTCAGCCTCCCCAAATAGCTGGGATTACAGGCATGAGCCACCACGCCCAGCTACTGATGTGTTTTCTTTGCTCTTTTTAAAAATATATATATATTTCTTCTGGTATTTAGAAGGCTTTTTTGTGTGATTGTCCTATTGGTTACCTTTGTATTTATGTCTTTTTTGATGTCTGTAGTCCTCTTTTTCTTTTACTATCTAACTTGTCAATTATTACAGATGTCCTTTAACTGCCACCTATTATCTGTGTAACAATCAGTGAGTTTATTCCATTTTCCTCTTTCCCTTTCCCTTCTCCTCCCATTTTTTACACTTGCATTATTTCTACCTTGTCAGAACATATGACATTTATGTATTATTCTTCATCTTCATCCCAGTCCCAACCTTTGTGTTAGTCGTAAGTCCACATTTAATATATTTTCACTGTCAGTCATTTTGCCCAAGTTTCTCATCCCCTTTTAGTTGGATGAAGCTCATCATCTAGTAGTGTTAGGAACGGTGAATGACTGGAGATTTTATCCTATTTGCAAGTTAGTAAGTTAGCTTGTTACGGATCCTGGCAAAAAACATTAAGACTCTTGGATGAGAGCCAGGTGACTTCAGCACCCATGGCAAAAGTAATAGCCAGAGCTCCCTGTTTATGTGCATCCGTTCCCCAGTCCCCTAATTTCCCTGGGGACAACGTAGGTGGGTCTAGATGAATGTCCGTACATGCAGTGGTTTGTGTTACAGGAGAGGAATGCCCATCTTGGGCAGTCTACTGCTTTTATAGTAAATGGTAACTCTTTACCAACAGAAGCTGCCTTATCCCTCAAGGTTGCTCCCTGCAAACACAAGCCTAAGAAATAACCTGAATAAAGAGCAGTCAGGACCTTGCCTTTTTGGCATACCTAGCAGGAATATGCAGGAATGCCCTTAGCCCGTGGCAGATTGCCTCTTCCAAAGGGTAGATTCCCAAGAAGGGCTTGTGAGCACAGTGTTCTCTGGGTTCATACATGTTTAAGACTTTTTCTGTAGCTTAATATTCGAAGGACTGATTTGCTAGATATCATATCCTTAGTCAATTCTTCCCTTGAATTTCTTAAAAATGCTGTATTGCCTTGCTTTTATATTTCTTTTGGGAAGTCTGATGCCAACCTAGTAATCCTCCCCTTTTAAGATATTTCTTCTTTTTTTTTTTTTTTTTTTTTTGAGACAGAGTCTTACTCTGTCGCCCGGGCTAGAGTGCTGTGGCATCAGCCTAGCTCACAGCAACCTCAAACTCCTGGTCTCAAGCGATCCTTCTGCCTCAGCCTCCCGAGTAGCTGGTACTACAGGCATGCGCCACCGTGCCCGGCTAATTTTTTCTCTATATATTTTAGTTGGCCAATTAATTTCTTTCTATTTATAGTAGAGACGGGGTCTCGCTCTTGCTCAGGCTGGTTTTGAACTCCTGACCTTGAGCAATCCGCCCACCTAGGCCTCCCAGAGTGCTAGGATTACAGGCGTGAGCCACCACGCCCGGCAAGATATTTCTTCTTTTAAATCTGATGACTCTAAGAATCTTATATATTAAACATATGTAAAGTCTAATAGTTTTACTTGGATATGCCTCAGAGCTGACCTGACCATTACAGGGTAATTTTCCAAGGTACCCAGTAGGCCCTTTCAATATGTAGATTTGAGCCTTCTTTTATTTCTGGAAAGTGTTATTGGATTATATTTTTAAATTTTAGTTCTGTTTCATTATTCTGTTTTTCTTTTTAGAGACTCCAAATATATGTATGTTGGATGTACTTTGCCTCCTTTCAGCTGCTTTTTCCTGAGCTCTTTTACTTCTTTATCCCATTTTCATTCTCTTGGTTATTTTGCTTTCATTCTTCAGTGCCATTTATTAAATTTTCATTTGAATCTGTTCTTCTTTGGGCATCTTGAAATTTAGTCTTCCTTTCAGATATGATTTTGTCTTTTCCTTACTTTTTTTCACTAAGTTCAATCAAATTTTGTTTCCACTTCTGCCTACTTTTTGTCCATTTTTAGCCTCAGTTTTTAAACTGATTAAGTATATTTTTTCATATTCCAAATCCCTATTTGAGGATATTTAGTTCAGTTTGGAGTATTGTGTTAAAGTTTCCTTTGTGATTGTTTTTCGGAGGGCATTTTATTAGTGAAACGTTTTGGTCTTCTTTTTGTTTTCTTCTGAAAGTAATTTTATACAGTCATAAATTGCTTTCATGTGTTCATTTTGTGGACAAGGTTGGAAGTTTGGGTTGGTTTACAAGATCCCTAGTTCTTATCTGTAAATGTAATGAAGTATAGTCTCTTTAGAGGATGACTTATGTTTGAAAAGGTCACTGGGGGAGGAATTCCATGCCCTTGATTTTGAGCTCTCCTTTGTGTGGCTGGAGTCTGAATTTCTTCCTGCCTCTTTCCTCCTTCCCTGTCCAGTCACTAGAGGGCACTGCTCTCTTCTTTTTTTTTTTTCTTCTTTTTCCTTTTTTTTTTTGTTACCCAGTTCTTCCTTAGAAGCAATGCCTTTTTCAGGTTGCCACAGAGTTCCCACAGATGAAGTCCCTTCCCTGTAGTTAGTGCTCCAGTGGATAAGGTGTTTTTCAGTGTATTTGGGGAGACTGTCTCTTTCTGGGGTGATTTTTAAACTCATATTTAGGCCCTCTGCTCTGCTCTCCTGTCTTACGTTATGAAAAATGTCTCATGCCATTTTTCCAAATTCTCCTCATTTTCCACAAAGGTTTGGAGTGGGAGCTCAAAAGATAGCTGTGCTGGAATTTGGTGTTATTTTTTTTCTTTTTACTTACAAGTATATTGAGCCTGTAGTAGTCTGTCTTTTAGTTGTGCTGAGGGTCAGAGTTTTGCATGGTCTTATTTGTTATTATTGATCTCTATAGATTTTTGTAGGATTTCTAATTCAGTTATATATAACAGATATGTTGCAATTTTTAACCAGTGCTCTATTTGTTGAATATGTAGGTGGTTTTCAAGTGTGCGAATTATAACTATACCTGTAGCTTAATCTTTGCACAGCTGCAATTAGTCTCTATGGATAAATTCCTAGAAGTAGGTCAAAGGTAATATGAATTTATGGCATTTACTAATGCATACTCCCCAGCTGTCCTCCAGAAAGCCTGCAAGTGTTTGTTGTGTTTCTGCTGGTTGGCAGGCACTGTACTGACAATGCACAAACATCAGCTAGACCCAGGCTTGCTCTTGAGCCCAGAAGCTAGACAGGGAGCCTGGAGAAACAATATGACAAATGTATTGCCCCAACGATAAGTTCAAAGAGGTATAGGAGCTCAGAAGGGAGGTCACAGTGCTTTTTGGAACCTATTTCCATTGTAAACAGTCCCTTCTGTCTTCACAGAGTGCTTCCTCAGCTTCTTGCCTTAGTGGAAGCCTGGCCCTCCCGAGGGCAGTACTTCTCTTACTGCCCCTCAACATGAGACATTCATTCTTCCCCGCACCAGTCCCTCTCCCAGCTCTTGTCCTGTGCCGTAGGCCACCTGTAGCCGTCCTGAGATTCTCTCACAAGCTCTTTCTTCCTGTGTCCCTCCAGAGTCGGTGCTCCCTGGGCTTTGTCCCTTAACTTTCTTTTTCCCTTCCTTGTACAGCATACATAGGTTCCCAAATGGTAACTCTGGGGCACCTTGCAGGCCAAAAACCATTAAAACTTTGGGGCAGGAAACACCCCTAGAAAGCCCTGATAAAAGCAGCCTGAATGATCAGGAATGAGGGCTTTAATGGAATATTGGTCAGTGAGGAGCAGCTAATCTAGCTGTTTTTGATGATGACTTTTTCACAGCCTTCTTGAGACATAGTTCATCTTTAGCTTTTATCACAGTTGTAGCCTTCAGGAGCATGACTAATAATTTCAGGAGGCAGTTGAGTTCATTAAAGAGTATTTTGAACTCCTAAGTTGTTCTATTAATGACAGCTGCTCAGAAAGGAATCAAGGGGCTATAAATAATGGCAGATTAGCACCTTGAATAGCCTGTCAGGAATCAAATAGACAGCTTGTTCTTGTAGATTTTTGGAGATAGAATATATTGTTTCTTTATTGACTTATAAGAAAAGAAAAAAGCAAAGGGTATGTGACAATTTAAGGCATAATACTCTTTCAGTCTTTATATTAATATATACTCCTTGCTTAATTTTTGATACAGTAAGTAGGATAGAATTTCAGAAATTAATTTAACCTATTAAACTAATAGATTAAAGGGACATAAGGGATATGTTGTTCCACCCTTATGTAGTGATCAAAGTGATAATGCTTCCAAGGAATGAATGGACACACAAAATCATTTAAGTAATTAAACATTTTATAGCTTACCTAAATATGATTTGATTGAATATATGGTTCTGATCAAAGGTTCTGTAGTAATCTTTTTGGGGGGGTAGTAGTAGTTATCTATTGACACATTAAAAATTGCCTTACAACTGAGCTGCTTAAAACAAATGTTTACTGTCTCAGAGTTTCTATGGGTCAGGAATTTAGCAGCAGCTTGGCTGGGTAGCTCTGGCACAGCCCCTCATGCATTCACAGTCAAAATGTTGGTTAGGGCTGTAGGCTTCTGCAGACTGCACTGCAGCTGGAGGATGGCTGTTGCCAGGAGGTCCTGGTGCCTCTCCATGTAGGGCTGCTGGAATATCCTTCATGATATGACACCTGGCTTCCCTTAGAGGAGTGATCCCAAGAAATGGGGCAAGGAGGAAGCCACTGTGCCTTTTATGATCTGGTCTCATAACCACTCTTTCTGCTTTTGTTCTATTTGTTAGAAGCAAGTTACTAAGTCCACACCGCATTCATGCCTAGGAGAATTAGGTTCTACATCCTGAAGGAAGGACTATCAAAGAATGTGTGGGCATGTTTTAGCATCACCATAGGGCTTGTTTGCCTGATTTGTCCTTCCTGCGTTGAAGGTAGTATAGCTTAGTAGTTAAGAGCATGGTTCTGAAGCCAGACTGCCTGGATTTGATTCTGGTTCTACCATGTACTCATTATATGATTTATTGTGTGAGTTACTTACCTTCTCTGGACCTCAGATCTCTCAGTGAATGCAATGAGGAAAATAGGACCCACCTCATAGTGTGTGCGAAGCAAATTAGTTCATATAAGTAAAGGATGTAGAACTAGGCATCATACATAGAATACTCTTAATAAATGTTGTTACAATTTGAGCAACAATACAGTCCCGTTTGTTTCTCGCTCTTTCTGTATAATCCAAAATGATGCTTGTTCTTATAGCTAGCACCTAAAACAATTTCTGGTCATCTTGGAAAATCCTTTGAGAATATACATGGATACATGGTAAGAGCCAAGTGAGCAGATGATTCTCAGTGAAGGTCCCATCTTTAGTGCAGTAGCATATGAGGGCTTTTAGCTTCACATCGACACACCTTAAGGAAAGGGGATCCTGTTCCACTTTTATAACTTTGGGGCAGGAAACACCCCCAGAAAGCCTCAGCCCTGATAAAAGCTACCTGAATGATCAGGAATGAGGGCTTTAATGGAATATTAAACTCTAACCCAGAAAGGGCTTTCTCCTAAACTTTATAGGAGCCTGGGACCTGTAATTTGTATTCAGAATTAAGGTACATTCAGATATTCACTCCATGAATATTTATTAAACAACTTTGGAGTTCGAAGTAATTTTTCATAGTACTTTATCTACTGTGAAATATCAAGTGAAATACATTATTTCCTAGCTCTCTGGAGTTTATCTCTATCCATATAACATTTTCATCTTGGATCTGGAGCTGATTTGCTTAGAGTATACTGCCTATGTGTGGAAAATTTTTCCCTAAAATAATCTGTGTGGGGGGAAGGGACTAATCACAATTCCAACACTTTTAAAGGAAAATGATTTATTAAAGGGCAACCAACTATTTATAATAGTTAAATACTTTCACTAAATATTGCATTTATATCTGGTAGATCTTGACCTGGCACTGAGTTGCCACATTCTTGGCTCCAGAAAGATGTTTTTAAAAGATCCTCATGAATACCACATGTCAAAATTGCAAAAGAAAGCAGATTTTTTAAATTTTGGGGCATAAAATACTAGTGACTTTTTTTCTTTTAGATATGAACTCTGCTTTATAAATGATTCAGAAAATTGTTCACCAGAAGAAATTAGTACACCCAATTTCTACCATCTTCTTTCTTATTAATGCTATTAGTTTTCATATCTTGGAAGTACAACTGAAATGGCTTTTTTAGAAAGTGTTACCTGGTCCTTCACTGTTATATATAATAGTTTTTTTGACCTCTTAAGTCCACCCAGATTCCCTTCAAGATTTTGTGTTCATTTTTTCCACTATAGAAAGATAAGTAAGATTGCATTTGGCTCTACATGCCAGAATTCAGACTACTGTGGCTTTAATCAAATAGGGAGTTACTTTCCTATATAACAAGAAGTCTGTCTTTGTGCTCTCCCATTCTTAGTGTGTGACTTCTGTCTTTGTGCTTGTAGTCCCATAATTATAAGATGTCTGTGGCAAGTTATGTGGTGTCATATTTGCAACATTCCAGGCAGAAAGTGGCTACACCAGCAAGGCTTTCCAGAAAGTCAGGTCATTTTTCATTGGTCAGAACTGTGCTACAAGGCTTCCTGGAGCTGCAAGGGATTCCAAGGAAACTAGTATTTTAGCAGGGTACATTGCTGTCCCAAATAAGATCAGTGTTCTGTTAGTGAGGAAGAGAGAGAGATTGCACAATGGGTAAGCAACCAGTGGTGTCTGCCACAAAGGGTATGGATGGTTGCTGAAGTCCGGAGCCAATAGAGCAGTCCATCAGCCTTGGCAGTACAATAGAGTGATGTTATAGTACTTGATGTGAATAATTACTCTGCTTTATGTGTTTAATGTTGAACTTGAGAAGCAAAAATATGGATTGGTTTACCCGTAGGTAATATATACAGTCATAAATCTCAGTTTTGACCTTGTACACAATCTTATTTTTCTCACAGCAAAGTCCTCATTAGAATAAGGGGTATTTGAATAAATTCTTCCAAAAGCTTTTCTCAATTTAGATTTTTTATTTTATGTGACTTTTTTTGCTAAAATGATTATAAATCAGTTGTGTATGAAAATGATTATACGTTGTTTCAATAGAAATTTTACCCACTTTGATTTTTAACAGAATTTGCAGTATAGTGGCTATTAAATCAAATTGTGGCAATTTGTTGTTGTTGTTGTTAGCAAAAAGACTGTTTCTAATATAAAACTAACAAATGCGCATTGTAAGAAAAACACGTAAAGAAGAAGGTAAAAAAATCACCCTTGATCCCATTACCCAGGAATAATTTTTGTGATCATCTCAAGATATATTTCTGTATGTATAAAATATGTGCATTTTAGAATATTGTATTTTAGGAATTTAGGAAATATACTTTGGAATTATTTCTGAATATAGTTCAATGTGAGTAAGTATATTAGCTGAGATATCTCTTGACTTAAAATCTGGAAAACTTTGGAGAAATAACTCCATTTCAACTTTTAGAAAGTAAATAGAAGTTAATACTTGATTTTCATTATTTATAGCCGAAAATTTTTAAAGTAGCATTTCTGAAAAAGTTTGACATTTATAAATTCTTATTGATTCTGATTTATCTTTTAACAAGAAATGAAAGCTTTTGCTCTGAGCTTAGGATTTCCTTATTCCTCCCTAAGGCCATTTATTTATTTGGGGGCATCAGAATTGAAATATTATCAGAATAATAGCAGATGATTGATATGGAAATATATAGTTTTTTACAATGACCATTTAAAGTTCTGTGTGGGTTGAGTCTTTTTGTACCTGAACATTCATTTGCCTATCATTTTCAAGCTACAGATATATTCCACCTCTCTAGTTAAATTTAGCTGGGGAATTGTTAGGTTCAGGTTATAATTGCTCTTTCTCTTCTCTTCACTTTCCCAGCCTCTGCAGTACTTTGACAAGCTTCACTCCTCCTGCAAGCAGTGTTTTCAGTGTGTGTCTTTTATGTGCTGTCGACAGGCTCTTTCCATGTTCTGCTGGCCTCCCACGCAGTGAACGCCACCACCACCACCATCCCCGTATTAGAACAGGGGTGGGGAAACAGAGCTGGGCAAAGTCATTTGTACTTTTAACATCTGTGTGAACATCAACAGGCCCTCTCTTTTATCCTACTTGGATCTTTTGCCTACAGTTAGAGTCAGGTTACCCCCAAATGGTTCTTGGTGTCTTGATTATGGGCTCAAGGTTCAAAAAGCTAGGCTATCCTTCAAGTATGGCTAACGGAGTGAAAATACTATGTTTTCTGTTTACATGCCACTTTAACATTACGTTTTGAACAAATAACATTATAAATATAACAATGGAATTCATTTTAATAAAAAGAAAAAAAAATCTTCCTAAATTCTCCAATTCTAGTCGACAGTTTTATTTTTCTGTTTCCTTCCAGACCTGATCTATGTGCATATGCAGTGTCTGCATTGTTATAATTAGAGTGGCTATCATTTGAATTCTGGTGGGAGGGGTGGTAATATAATCATTTTTTGGCCGGCTGTGGTGGCTTACAACTGTAATCTCAGTGCTTTGGGAGGCTGAGGCAGGAGGATTGCTTGAAGCTAGCAGTTTGAGGTTATAATGAGCTCTGATGGGACCAGTGCACTCCAGCCTGGACAACAGAACAAGACTCTGTCTCAGAAACAAACAAACAAAAAAATCATTTTCCATTTTTTTACGTAACTTTAATAGGGATACTTAAATGAGTTTATTTTTTCAATAGGTCATTTGTTCACATGGTACAAAGTTCGAAAGATATAAGTGAATATATAGTGAAAAATGAGTCCCTCTCCCACTCCAGTCCCCCAGCTAGCCAGAGCCCTTCCGCCTTCCCCAGTGGTATCTGCTTTCTCTGGTTTCTTGTGACATAACAATATTTTTTTTTTACTTTGATTCTTTCCCTTGATTTACCAATTTTCAGAAAAATATGTTGGTTTTCCAAAGTCTTCTAAAGAAGACGAATGAAAGTTTGTGGGGTTTCTTTTTCCATGTAAAATATGTTTTGCTGTTCTTTAAAAAGGTTCAAGATTTAGTCTTAAATCAGGTAGTAACACCTCTCATCAGTCAGACATCTCTGTCACCATGTCAAACTGACTTCAGCTAGCAATGCTTCATTAAATCCAAAAGAAAAAAACTTTCAATTTTGGGGGAAAAAAATCCAGTTCTGAGAACAATTGATATTAGTCTGTAATTTAAAACAAAATGAGGGCATTTCATGTTGCTTTATATACCCTTCTTCTAATGCAGAACCAGGAATGTAATATTCCTGACTCAGGCACTGGTACTAACGGACACCGCACACACTCCTGCCTTCAAACAGCAAAAATCAGAGCATGTCAAAGGGACAATGAAGACTTTTGTTTTTTATTTTATCATCATGAACTCATGGTTTTTAACATATTTGGTGTGATTCAGTCCATTGTAACTATTCATTTTGGTGCTCAGATTAGCCCATCTTTGGCCACTGGGAGCAGGAGCATCTTCAGCTTATCTTCTGAGTCAGTCGTCTTTAATAATTTTCTGCTTTCTGATATGACATAGTGTTTCAGGCTCATCTGGTATTCACTGATACTTCTAAAATACTACAAAATATCTCATATAGTTAGAGATAGTCATC
This sequence comes from Lepilemur septentrionalis, assembly GCA_963573855.1. Taxonomy (NCBI): domain Eukaryota; kingdom Metazoa; phylum Chordata; class Mammalia; order Primates; family Lepilemuridae; genus Lepilemur; species Lepilemur septentrionalis. The sequence continues at coordinate 17,564 of CAUYMX010111304.1, forward strand.
ATCATGTCTCTCTTAGTGGAGAATATTTAGGTTGTTCTCATTTTTAAAATATTATAAGTTTTTCAACCAGTATCTCTGTTGATAGATGAACTTTTTTAGCCTTTGGTTCATGGCTGTAGCTTACATGTTCACGTGTAATTGCTAATTCAAAGCATATGAATATTCTATTAACTCTTAAAAATATTGCCAGATTGAATTGCCAAAAGACTGTGCCCATTTGTAAAATGTGAGTATGATGATTTCAACATAATGCCAACATTTGGGTGTTATGATTCCATTTTAATATTCACTAATTTAATCATATAAAATCATAGATACTCTTATTTATCTTTTTGCTAATTGTGAAATTGAATATATTCCATTTGTGTATTAATTATGTTCATTTCTATGTGAATTGTCTATTTATGTACTTTGTTCATTTGCCTGTTAGGTTCTTGATTTTTTAAAAGTTAAAACAATGTGTATTCTTTATATACTTTAAATGTTAATCAGTTATCATACTGGTTGCAAACATTTTATATTGAATGCACTTCAAACATTGGTTACAAATATTTAATTCTGTTTTAGTATATAAAGACCTTTAACTCAGCTTTTTGGAGAGTGACCACCAAATTTTAAACATAAATATCAATTTTTATATTCAACTCTCTGTGTAAGCTTGGCAAGTCACTTTACCTTCTCCTGACCTCACATCTGTCAAATGTTGGATTGAACTTAATCTGTTAGATCCTTTCCAACTCTGACAGCCAAGATTTTCTTAGTTAAAAAGCACTATATTTAAATAACCCTTACAGTTCCTTGCTCTCTTAAATAGAGGATCTTTCCCACCGATGCCTTCTTTCACAACCTTCGAGTAAAGTTAAACTTCATCTTCTTCAGTCTTCCCTCCCTGCCCACATGGTTTGGTAGAACTCTGGAGAAAGAACGTTGCCAATACAAGTGTATTTCTTGGTTTGCTTAAGTGTAGTCCTGTGATTGTTGGTTTTTTCAAGCCGAAGGGGAATGATTGTAATCTCTCAACCTTGTCATTCATTAGATCTTATATTATTTCAAGTAGATGACCATTGGATTGGATTTGGCCTTTTGTAAAAGCTTCATATAAATTTTCAGAAATATATCAGAAGAAACTAATATGTTTTTAAAACAGATACTAATAAAAAGGCTTTTTTATCCAGTATTCAGGATACTTATAGATTGTTAGCCTAAGTTAATAAAAAGTGACTCTATGTATGTAAATAAAATAGTTTAGCTGTCAATTTCATTTGGCCCTGATGTTTTGGTTTTTGTTTTTTTTTTTTTTTACGCTTTCTCCTACCTTGTAATGGCCCTGATAGTTTTACTAATTTTCTTTTTTAAAGAAATTCTTATGATGTATGTGGTCTTGCTGGTGAAGTATATATGAACCATCCGTATTTCAAGGCTGTTATTAACAGTCTGGTTTAAAACATCTGGTGTTCTATAGACAATAAAAATAATAGGATGAGAATTTGCTATTGGAATGCTAACTATAATACAGAGATTTGAGTAAGTTTCCATGACTGACAGTTGATTCACTGTGTCCTCTTGAGAGTGGCATCTAGTATTTTTACGTTTTATCTTTTTCAAAATGCAATCGTCTTTTATGTTATCTTCAGAAAGGTTGGAAATATGTGTCATTTATTTCATGTCTATATTTTGCTGTCATTCAGAGGTTAGACTTTCAGAATGGAGATCCCAGGAGTAAACAAGCAACTGAAAAGCCTCTGAATATTTGATAAAGCCCTCAAAAAGCTCATTTGCTTCAGAGGCCTCTGGACCATCTCTTGAAACCATTTTATTGTTATTTTTTACACATGAGAACCTCAATTAAGTGGAAGAGTAAGCTGCTAGCAGTAGATATTTTGACAGCTGGCCATCTGAAACAGGGAGGAAATAGCAAAATGTGTGTGTGTGTGTGTGTGTGTGTGTGTGTGTGTGTGTAAACAAAAAGAAGATCCAGTAAACTAGAAACTAGTATAGCAGTCAAAGCCATTTAATACATGAGGACTTGGCTCAAGAAACCAAGCATCTGGTTTTATTTCTTTCATAGACACTATGAATTATACAACTGGATTGTTTGCTCTCATTGTATTGGTTGTAAAGGAGCTCAGAGCCAAGTTCGTGGTCTACCCCAGGCAAGTGCACAGGCCTTCTCTGCATTCGTTTAGGTATTAATTTCTCTCGTGGTTTTAAGATATTTTTTCTACTCTTATTTTCCTTAAGCCTGATTTCTTACATTTTTATCATGTATTATTAGTGCTTTTCCATCTTTTCTTTCCAAGTTTCCTAAATATCAGTGAGGAATATAGTTTCACCCCAAAAGTTTTGAGAGTAAAGGTAGTATAGCTGATAACAATGTGAAACAACTGTGAAGTCCCCTTTTTAATACTTTAATATAAAAATGGATTCCCCTCCCTCAAATTTCAGGGAAAATCGATATTTCATGAAGATGCACTGTGTATATTCTGTGACTGTATCTCCTAAAGTAGAATTGCTTATGTAGGGGTGAAATACCCACGAAGAATGCTTTAAATTGCTCATATATCACAATGCAGCAAAGTATCAACTCCCAATAAGTCCAGCACAGCTGTGGTTTCCTGCACTGTTGAAAGTGTTCATTCTGTCTTAATTGGAATGCCATAAGAAATAGTTGGCTCACATTTAGGGGCTATGTTGTATGAAAATTATTTTATCTTTCAACAGTAAAATCACAGTCATCTTGGTGAGAGGCCAGGGGACCTAAGACCACCACTCACTCTGGTGCACACATTCACATTGTGAAATGCTGGATGGAGTTGCCCACTCTTAGGTTATTTTTCTGTTCCATTTTATTTTCATTGAGTTCATACAGTTGATTTTGAGTAAGTTGACTGCTAATAGGATGCCACTAGATTGGACCCTGCTATACATCTTTAGGGTATGCCTGCCCCAGTTTAAGAAGCACCTCTGTATTTAAAATTGTGTTACTTCAAAGGGAAAAGATTTAATTTTAACTGTACATTTCTTAACAGTGATGGCACAAGAAGTATTGCACTTGATTTCTTACGTTTCTCCTGTTATATTCATTTCACTTTCATAACAATTAAGCGTGAATGCATTTAATAATACTTCCCTTTTAGCACAGAGAAATTTTAATGCCCTTTTACAGCTTAGTACGTATTTTAGAAATGCCAACCTCATGTAAATCCATAATTTTGCTGCTGATTTCAGTCTAAGACATTTGTCAGAGCTCAATAATGTCAGTGTGGTTATGTGAGACATTGAATATTGCTTTCTGGGGGTGGTCAGGTGCTGCAACCCAAGAGCAAGGCCAGTTTTCTGTGTTCTGGGAAAGAAGAAAAGAGAATTGCCCTTCTGTCGGTCCTCTTTTCCCCTGAGTCCCATGGGGTTAGAATCTGCTCTGGCTCCTCTCATACTCTCACCCTTCTCTTCATTTTGGCCAGAAATATTTTCTGTTTCCCTGAAATTAGCTTGTATTCTAAGAGAAAGTATTTAAGAAAATTCCTATTTAAGATTGGAATTGGTTCAATTTCAGAATTATCTTTTTGCTAATGCTAAATGTTTAATTTCTTATTAAGAATAATGATTTTTTGGTTTTGAAAATTTAATTCATGTTCTTTAAATGGAGTCCAGGCAATGTGGAAAAGTACAAAGAGTAAAGCTTAAAATTATTCTAAATTCTACCAGTAGAACTAATCTTCATTAATATTATGTGAATGTCATTCCAGAGAGCATTCTCTTCACATGTATCTTAACATAAGGAAGAAAAAGTAGATGAAAGGAGGAATGAAGATAGATAGCTTATACTATTATAGAAAATACATGATATTTTTAATTAAAAACATTGTTTATCAAAAATAAGGAAATTACAAAACTTTTTTTACCATGAGAGAGACATTGTGTATTAAAAGATCTCTCTAAGAAAAAAAATTTTAGATTAGAATTATGTTGAGATATATTTCAGTTTTATATAATATCTCTTATATTAAAGATATTTAAGCAGTACTTCTTCATTCTGTTAAAGAAATTAGTGGACTTTCTTCTATTTCTTCTTCCCTGACTCCCATTTTTCAATTATGTTATTTTATTGTTGTTCATAGCATTTACATTAAAATCTATGGACATAATTGCTGTAATTTAGTCTTAGTGTTACATTCGAATGGATTCAGTGCCTACTGAGGGCCCTTTTACCATGACTTCTCCATTCCTGAGTTCTTTATTTTGATTTGTCTCTTGTTTGGCTAAATTTCCGACAGCATGTGTTTCTCAGGAGGGTCATGCAGGTATTATGCACCAAGTTCTTTCATATCTAGTGATATGAAAGATATCTACCCTGTGCCTTGTTACACTAGAATGACATCTTGGGAGTGGGTATAAGATTCTTGAATGTACTTTCTTTCTCTCCGACTTTTGTAGTATTACTTCATAGTCTTCTGACATTGGCTGTTGCTGTGGAGAAGTCTGAAGCCAGGTTGATTTTCTTACCACTTTATAGGTAACTTTGTCTAGATCTCTGAAGTATTATTTTTACAACCAAGAAACTTGTCAGTTTTAGTCATTCACTATCAATTCTTGTTGTTGTTTGGAACACAGTGTATTCTTTCAGTGCAGATTTAGTTCTTTCATTTAAGGGGAATTTCTTGGACTGTACCTTTGAAAACTTTTCCTGTTCCATGTATTGAGTTCTCTACTTTGGGGCTAACGAGTATCCTTATATTGCAGGGATCCCTAACCTTTTTGACTCCAGGGACTGGTTTCATGGAAGACAATTTTTCCATGGACACAGTGGGAGACGGGCGAGCAGTGGATCTCTATGGACCAATACTAGTCCGTGGCCTGGGGGTCGGGACCACAGTTATATTGGGTTGTCTTTTCTTCCATAATTATTATCTTCCTTCCAGTTGCTTTAATCTTTGACTTTTCACCCTAGATGCAATGCATAATTTACTTTTATTTTCCTTTTTTTTTTTTTGTATTATTATGTTTGTATTGTTGCCATGTCTTTTCATTTTGCTGAAGTGTTAGCAGCCCTATCCAGCAATTTTATTTGCTCTGATATGGGTATTACTGAATTCCCCTGCCTGCACTTCCACAGTATTTAAGATTCAGTTGTTTTCCCCTCTAAGCTACAGTTTAAGGATTGGAGTTTTCTTGTTTTGCACGTTTTTCTATACCCTAAGGACAGGAGGTAAAGTGTATAGATATTAAAACATTATAAAGCCTCAGCAATTACAAATTATGTATTGATATGGAAAGATCTTTTAAGGAAAGAAAAGCAGGGTATAGAACAATGTGTATAAAATACTGCCATTATGTAAAAACATTGGAAAAAAGTATGTATATAAATATATAAAAATATGTCTTTAAACATTGACTTACATATTTACTTTACCCACCTAAAATATATCTCTGGAATGCTAGACAAAGCATTAATCATTGGTTGCCCCTGGGTGGCAGTAGGATGGGATTAGGAGGGAGACTTTTCTCTATAGCTTTTTAGACTTCTTGTATTTTAAAGAATGTGAATGAGCCATGTATTAATAAATTATGTGGACTGTTCTTTCTGTTTTGAGATATAATTGCCCTGTTCAGGATCCCTCAGCCCTGAAGGAAGTGTATCCTGTTCCTTAGGGAAAGTGCATCCGTCCTCCGGCTCAGTGTGGGCCCCAGGCTTAGTAGCGGTGAGGTGGCTCCCAGTCAGTCACTCCCCCACCACACCACCGCTTTCCAGGCTCCATTTCCGTCACACTGCAGCCGGAAACCGGTGTTTCTCTCCAAATCTGGGCTTGTTAGTGAATATTCTCAGGATTTTGTTGATTTGTTAATATCACCTTTTGGGGAAGAAGAGAGGGTAGGAGTTGTGCCATCATCTTTCTTTTCTTGGCTAGCATGTTTAAAAATATATGCCATTAAGTTGTACCCATTCCTTTTGGTTGCTGCTGCTGATTTTTGTTGTTCTTGTTGTTGTTTAATGTTGTTACTTTTGATTCCGTGTATTTTGGATGTGGTTAGGGAGACTCTGATCTGATTTCATTTGTTACTATTTGGTTTAATTTCTGGCACCAACTTGGTGTTCTCCCGCCTTGCTTTGGTCTGGTCTCCATTGCCCACGTATGCCTTGATGGTTGGCTCCTTCCTTGGTTGTGGCCTCCAGGTCCATCTGAACACTGTCCTCCTCTACTCCAGCCTTGCCTTGCCTTTCCTGGCCAGTCATGTGTTGCTTAACGATGGGATATGTTCTGAGAAATGCGTTGTTAGGTGATTTCGTTGTGTGAGCGTCACAGAGTGTACTTACGCAAACCTAGGCAGGATAGCCTGCTACACAACTGGGCTATCTGGTATAGGCTAGGGCTATCTGGCTGGGCTATCTGCTCCTAGGCTACAAACTCGTACATCATGTTGTTACTGTAGTGACTACTGTAAGCAGTTGTAACCCAATGGTCTTTATGTACCTAAACAGGAAAGGTACAGTATAAAAGATAACGTGTATAGGGCACTTACCACGAATGAAGCTTACAGGACTGGAAGTTGCTCTGCGTGAGTCAGGAGTGAAGGCCTAGGACATTACTGTGCACTGCTGCAGGCTTTATAGACACTGTGCACTTATACTACACTAAACTTATAAAAAATATTTTTTCTTCAATAATAAATTAACCTTAGTTTACTGTAACTTTTTTCTTTATAAACTTTTTAATTTTTTTAACTTTTTGACTGTTTTGTAATACCACGTAGCTTAAAATAAACGTACAACTGTACAAAAATCTTTTCTTTCTTTATATTCTTATTCTATAAGCCTTTTTATATTTTTAGAGTTTTTTGCTTTTTAAATTTTTTTGTCAAAATCTAAGGCACAAACACACATTCACCTAGGCTACACAGGGTCAGGAACATCAGCATCTCTGTCTTTCACCTCCACATCTTGTCCCACTGGAAGGTTTTCAGGAGCAATAACACGCATGGATCTGTCATCTCCTGTGATGACAGTGCCTTCCCCTGGAATAACCCCTGAAGGATCTGCCTGAGGCTGTTTTGCTGTTAACTTTTTTTATATAAGTAGAAGGATTATGCTCTAAAATAACGATAAGAAGTATAGTATAGTAAACATTAATACATAAACCAGCAACACAGTCATTTGTTACCGCCATCAAGTATTAGGTACTGTGCTGTATTTTCATATATGACTGGCGGTGCAGCAGGTTTGTTTACACCAGCATCACCACAAACACATAACGCATTGCACTCTGACATAATGACAGCTATATCACTAGGTGATTGGAATTTTTCAGCTCCATTGTACTCTTATGGGCCTGCCATCGCATATGCAGTCTGTTGCTGATGGAAACATTGTTATGCAGTACATGGCTGTACTTAACTTTCAACCTGGTCTAGATCAGCCCCAGTAACCCCGCCCATCTGAGGGCTGCACTGGGCAGGGAGGGTTCCCATTGCTGCCCAGCTTGCAGGGCTCAGCAGTTCAGGGAGCCGTCAGCACCCTGGTTCTGGGGAAGCAAGCAACCAGTTGCCAGATCGCCTTTGTACAGCTTTGCTTCACACACACACACACACACACACACACACACACACATAGCTGTGTTTCTTTTATCTGACAGTGTTTTGCTTCAAAAATTCATTGCCCTTTTGACATAAATTCCCATAATTATTTCTCAAGTTATAGCCTTACCTTGCCAAGGATTTGCACTGCTGACAGAGATATCTTTCTGAAACCAAGAATGTGATCATGCCATTCTCCTGTACAAATGTTTGGTAGCCTCTCACTTTCAGGAAAAAGTCCTAAAAATAAGAGCTATGGTAAAGCAAATCATTTACAGCCCAAGAGTATAAGTTTACGAGGGATATTGTCTTTTTCACTTTTGAATGAATCCCCAGCATGGAGAACAGCACCTGGCACAGAGTAGATACTCCAAAAAAATTTGGTGAATAAAATAACAAATAACAGATGCATAGTAAATCTTTTTGGAATTAATTTTAATCTAGTGAAATTTTACTGATGAGATTACAGAATCTCTCTTTGTCATCTGAAAACAACCAATTTAATCAACAACAACGAAAAATTTGCAGTTTGGGTTTTAACATGCTGTACCATTGTGTTCAAGTAAGGAGTAATGATGGCACATAAATGCAAACACAGTAGGATTGACTGCAAGAAGTGTCAAAAAGACAAAAAGAAAGAGGATGTAGTCTGTTTTATCTGTCTATGCTTGACATCCCATAAAGATTTGTGGTAACTCCTACGTAAAACATCATAATGTAGTGTACTTCAGATTTGGCTTGAAGCTTTCTGACTATCAAGTTGAAAAGGGTGACTGAGTTATATAATTTTTATCATTGGAAAGGAACAACATTTCTTAACATTAAGTTCTAAAACAAATTTCCCATCTGGGGCTTTATATCAGGGATGTTGAGTGATGGGAGGACATTATACTGTATATCGTTCTTACAGCAAATAAGGTAATAATTTTTTGACAGTTTCTTATGAAATCTACCTGATAATAACAGTAAGCCCAACTCAATGATGCCAGTTCCTTTCAGAGCGAAGATGGCATGGTCTGTCTCTGTGGCCGTCTGTTGTTCGTCTGGCTTGAATCCAAGGATAGACTTAGAGCTCCTGGCCTTCAGATGGTCCTCCTTAAATAAAGGCCCTTCTTCCTGTGGCCTTTTGACCACAGGCATTTTGAGATTGCGCTGTCAGGCTAGGGGCTGAATTGTTTTTTGCTGGGTGACTGGTTGAGGTAGGTGCATGTGCTATAGAAACTAAGTGAGAGTTGGTCTGAATGACGTCATTTGGAGGAAATTAATGTACCCAAGTAGGCAGGTTCCCTGGATAGGAACTGTAGGAGCACCTACAGGCAGGGTGAGAAACATCTCAGTATCTGCATCGAATTAGAAAGTGTTGATCAGCTTTTTATTCACAAATTATTAAGATTTAAATTTACTGCCAAGGGTAGGCTAAAGCAGGAACCCTTTGTATATTGCTGGTGAGAATATAAATTGATAACAGAGTTTTTGGGAAGCAATTTGGCAATATAGTTCAAGCGCCTCAAAGACATTTGACCTAGTACTGCTACTTCTGGGAAAATGTCCCAAGGAAATAATCCTTTTAAAAAAGCAAAGGTCTCTTTTGTAACAACCCAGATGGAACTGGAGGCCATCCTTCTATGTGAAGTATCGCAAGAATGGAAAAACAAACACCACATGTACTCAGTGCTAAATTGGAACTAATCGATCAATACACGTGCACATATGGAAGTAACATTCATCGGAAATCAAGGAGGTGGGAGGGAGGAGGGGAGGTGGGTAAATTCACACCTCATGGATACAGTGCACACTAACTGGGTGAAGGGCACACTTATAACTTTGACTCAAACTGTACAAAAGCAAATTATGTAACCAAAACATGGGTACCCCTGTAAAACTCTGGAATAAAAAAACCTGATACAATTCAACAATAAAAAGACAACCAATTGAAAAATGGAGAAAAGATCTGAACAGACATTTCTTCAAAGAAAATATACAAATGGCCAACAAGCACATGAAAAATTGCTCAACACATTGGAGAAATGCAAATTAAAACCAAATCAAACAAACAAAAAACAGAGAATAACAAAAGTTGGCAAGGATGTTGAAAAAACTGGTAGGAGTGTAAAATGGTACTTCTGCTTTGGAAAACAGCCTGCAGTTCCTCAGAAAGTTAAACATAGCTATAATTGACTCAGCAATTCCCCTCCTAGGTATATGCCCAAGAGAATTGAAAACATGTACTAAAAAAAACCAAAAAAACAACCATTACACAAATGTTCATAGCAGCATTATTTATAGCTAACAAAAGGGAGAACAAAAGATTAATATCAATGCAACAGAATCTTATTTGTCCATAAAAA
>CAUYMX010111305.1:0-11122 GCA_963573855.1 Lepilemur septentrionalis
TCAAGTGATCCTCCTGCCTCAGCCTCCAGAGTAGCTGGGACTACAAGCATGTGCCACCATGCCCGGCTAATTTTTTCTATATATTTTTAGTTGGCCAATTAATTTCTTTCCATTTTTAGTAGAGACGGGGTCTCACTCTTGATCAGGCAGGTTTTGAACTCCTGACCTTGAGCGATCCTGCCGCCTCGGCCTCCCAGAGTGCTAGGATTACAGGTGTGAGCCACCGCGCCCGGCCTTCCTTCTTACTTCTTTACCACTACCACCTAGTGTAATGCTCCACCTTAATTTTTTTTTTTTTTTTTTTTTTTGTCTGTTGCCTGGGCTAGAGAGAATTGGCATCATCATAGCTCATTGCGACCTGAAACTCCCGGGCTCAAGTGAGCCTCCTGACTCAGCCTCCTGAGTAGCTGGGACTACAGGCATGAGCCACTATGCCCACCTCCACCCCCAATCCTAATCAGATTTGTCTCTCTACACAGCCCTGCCTCTCCACCCCACATGCACATACAATTCTTAGTCCCAATGCTATGCTTAAAACCATTCCAAACAGGACGATCTCCCCTCCACTATCTGCACTGGGAAGTTACCCACACCCTTTATCACAAGCAATCTCTGACCTCACAGAGGACAAACACTGGGACTCAGGACACAACCTACCTGAGATTGAGAATCTTTTCCTAATAACTAATTCATGTGTTCATGACAGATACAGAAATGAGGAAGGCAAGGTCCTTACCCCAAGGAACATAAACTCTAAAACAGAAAGTAAGGCATGAAAAATAATTATAACACAAAAATAGAAAGGGGTAAATGCCACAAGAAGTCAGAGAAATTTAAAGGGAAATATGGCTACATACTGAAATCACTGGGAAATTTTTTAAAAGAACAGGATGCTCAGGCCCCACCCACAAATTCTGATTTAATTGGTCTGCAGGGGGACCCAGGTATTAGTAATTTTTAAGCCTTCCCAGATGCTACTAACATGTAGCTAGGATGAAGAACCCTTGCTATAATAGGTAGGACTTACGCCTGAATCAATGTTTTTTTAGCTAGGAGTATACGTCAGAATTACCTAGGGAATTTTTCAACAAGCATAAGCCCATATACCATCCCTGGGAGCTGATGCAATGTGCCCAGAGTGAGACTGGGGCTTGTATATTTTTAAAAACTCCCAAGTGATTCTCGCATATATTCCATGTTAGCAAACAGTGATCCGAAACATAGGTAGGATAGAAATGATGAAAAAGAGTTGGAAGAACATTCTACATGATGAACATGAGATGAATAATCTTTCTGCAGGGCACAGAAAGATACTCAAGAAGAAACTGTTGGCAAAAGGCTGAACTTTAACAGACTGACAATACCAAGTGTTATGAGGATGGGGAAGAACTGGTACTCTGATATGTTGCTGGTGGAAATATAAAATGACACAACCACTGTGGAAAACAGTTTGACAGTTTCTTATAAAGTTAAGTATACATTTATACAACCCAACAATCCCACTCCTAGATATTTACCCAAAACAAATGAAAATATATCCACACAAAGAGGTGTACATGAATGCTTATAGCAGTATTCATAATAGTCAAAAAGTGGAAATAACCCAAATGTGTATCAGTGGATGAATGGATTAAAAAATTGTAGACTACCCATACAACAGAATACTGATCAGCAATAAAAGGGCACAAACTACTGATAAAACAAAATGGATGAATCTCGAAAACATCATGCTGTGCAAAAGAAGCCAGACACAAAGGAGCACGTGCTATATAACACCATTTAAATGAAGCTCAAGAATTGGCAATTCTAAGTAATGGCGTTAAGAATTCATTCTACAGGGTGGGATTCACTGCAAAGGTGTTCAAGGGGGCTTTGGAGCTGATGGAAATATTCTACATCTCAATTCAGGGGTGATGACATTTTTGGTATACATTTTCCAAATACCAAATTGTACACTTAAGACGTGCGCACATTTCAATGTATTTTAACTTTACAATTTTTACCTCAATTTTTAAAAGATAAAATAAGGAAAGGAGCTGCTGATTCAATGTCTCAAGTACAAAACCGCTGTATTCATTTTCCATTGCTGCATAATAAATTAACACAAATTTAGTCGCTTAAAACAACACTCACTTTTTAGTTTGCGGAGTTCGGTTCCTTGCAGTCATAGGTTGAGGTCCCCATTGTCCTGCTGTCGCCAGTCACTCTCAGCTCCTAGAGGACCTTCCCAGGCCCTCGCCCACCACCTCTCCTCTCAGCAAGGGACGCCTCCCTCCAGTGGAATCCCCCTTATGCTTCTATTTCTGATTTTCCCTTTTGAGACCCGCCTGAGAAAACTTTTCACTTTTAAAAGGCTCATGTGATGAGATTCGGTCCACTCAGATCATCTCTCTTTTGATTAACTCAAAATCAACTGATTTATAACCTTAATTACATCTTCAAAATCCCATTACCACACAGGGTTACAAAACCACGGCTGTGACATCGCATCACATTCACAGTTCCAAGGATTAGGGCCCATCTCAGGATTCTGCTACCACAGCCCCACATACAGCTGCTCCTGCCTCAAGAAGTTCCTGAAGGGTCCTATTCTGAAGAAGCAGCAAAGAAGCTTAAACATGATCAATCCAACTTAACATGAGATAAGATACTGTTTTGTTTTGCTTTTTCTCATCTCAGGAAATTGCCTTATAAAGATACTGTTATTAGTCTGCTGTGGCTGCCATGACAAAGTACCAGAAAGACTAGGTGGCTTAAACAACAGAAATTTATTTCTCACAGTTCTGGAGGTCCAAGATCAAGTGTCTGCAGGTTTGATTTCTTCCAGGGCCTCTGTCCTTGGCTTGCAGACGGCTGCCTTCCTGCTGTGTCCTCACACAACTTTTTCTCTGTGCGTGCACATCCCGGGTATCTTCTTCTGTATCCAAATTTCCTTTTCTTATAAGGACACCAGTCAGGTTGAATTAGGGCCCACTCCAAAATCATTATTATTTTAACTTTATCACCATTAAAAGCCCTATCTCCAAATACAATCACACTCTGAGGGTTAGGGTTTCAACACCACAATTTTAGGGGAACACAATTCAGCCCATATCAGAGACCAAGGATAAAAAAACCAGAAACATGAAAGCAGGGGCCCTCTCATTTCCTCCTGGCTTGTAAACATTTGATTTAAGGATACAGTCACTGTCCTCAAACCCTTAACAGTGTTCACAGGCACTGATAGTAGTTAGCATCTAAGTTAATTCCTGAAAAACTAAAGTTATCAGAAGGTGAAAGGCATCCTAAGAAATCAACCAAAAATCAAACAGAATCTTTTACAGAATCTTAATGATTTATTCATTCAACAAACATTTGTTGAGAACTTATTATATGTCAAATACTAAGCTAAGTATTGAGAAGAACATGAAGATTAAAAAATAAAATCCTTCTGATTCGGATCCTGATTCAAACAACTCTTCTTTTTTTAAAAGGAGAAGGAAAGAAAGAACAAAGGAAGGAATGAAAGAAGGAACAAGGGAATGAAGAAGAAAAAAAGGATAGGAAAGGAAGAACAAATATGAGATAATTGCAGAAAGTTGATCATTGGCTAGCTATTTTATGTTTTAAGGAAGTATTAATTTTTAGTGTGGTAATGGTATTGTGGTCATGTTTTTTAAAGCCCTTACATTTTAGGAGTACAGCTGAAATATCTACAGATGAAATGATTTGATGTCTATGGTTTTCTATAAAATAATTCAGGCTTGGAAGGGGGCATATGAAGTAAGCGGGAATACAGATGAAACAAGATTGGCCCAGAATGATAATTGTTGAAGGTGGGTGATGAGTACATGTAAATTCATTATATTATTGGCTCTACTTCTGTAACTATTTTCCAAGAAAAAAAGTCCTTGCTTTCCAACAGCTTATAACACAAGGAGTCAGACATTCCAACAAATGGAATATAATGTAGTTAAACAAAATATACGCAAAGTGCTAGGCAAGCTCCAAGGACAGCAACTGCCCTGACTGCCTCAGGATAGGCAGTAGTCAGGGAAGATGTCAAAGAAGAGACCCCTTTGACCAGCATCTTTAAGGAAGAGTATCCCAGGCCAAAGGGCAGACAAGCAGGTAGGAAGGCACACAGACATGAGGTGGCAGAGCTTCCACACACTAGTGTGACTTACTAGTGGCCCTGTTATTTAAGAGAACAGGTTCTAGAGCCAGGCCAACTGCACTGGAGTTTCTACTCCTGAGTCCCTACTGTGAGACCTCAGGCAGGCTATGAGTAATGTCTCTGTGCCTCGGATTCTTAACTTATAAAATGGGGAGTATAACAATATACTTTACAGACCTGATGTCAGGAGCCAATAAGTTAATCCATGTGTAAGATGCTTAAACATAGTGAACAATAAATATTAGCTGTTAACAATGGTAGCAGAATCCTAGCCCACAATACCACAAATTTTGAAAATTTCCTCTAACTGTTTCTTATCTTTTTTTTTGTTAGACTGTACATTTGTAAAGTAGGGACTGTGTCTTATCCATATCCCCAGAACCTACCCAAAGCCATGCCCATAATAGGGCTTGGTCGGGCAACTCTTTCAGGTGACAGGGCAGGAACCACCAACAGCCTCTATCTAATGTCCTCTACTTTTCCCTACATTATACCCTTAATTCCTGCAATTCTCTGGCTCCCTTAGCTTCCTTCCTTGTTCCTACCTTCTCCCTACTCTGCTGCAAGGATGTTCATTCACAAATTGTGCCCTCTGGTCCCTTCCCTGACAGGTGATCCAATGCTTCCTTTCTCTCTCTCCTCACAGATATGACATTGTCCAAACAGCCTCTGCATCCCTTATTCTGCAATTAGTGAAGGGTGTAGGAATCAAGTCCGTTGGCCTCATACCTATTTGTGAGAACCAGAATCCTCTGGAAAAAAAGAAAAGCAGATCAGATGGCCAGAACATAAAGCCTTCAAATGTAGCCCCAGATTTGAGGAAATCCCGTGGACATATCTGGACCATCAGCTAACATCTCACTGTGGTGTTCTGGGGATTCAGAAACTTTAAGGGGAGAAAAGGAGGGCATGATGAGAGGGGGCCCAGCTTTCTCTTAATTTTTGCTTTGCAAACTTCAGGATTTCTTTTTTACCCACTAGTAAGCATCCTCCTTTTCCCCACAGAGCAGACTTGTAGAGAAAGAAAATACAAAAATCCAGAGCCTGGGAACTGAGAAGATACAAGACCACAGATGGCTACAGACTCTAAAAATGAAGTAGGAAGGTCAGAAGCAGCTCCCTCTGCGTACAGAGTGCCCTCTGCCCTGAGCCGTGGTGTGGGGCTGGAACATGATCCTGGTCTCCCCAAGAGCAGGGATTGCTGGTAGATCATTAACCAACTACTCAGGAGCAGAGGGAAATGGGACCTCTGAAAGACCTCTTCCTGCCCATTCTCCCCAAGTTTCTTCTGAGAGTGTGAAGGTGGAAAACAAGAGGACAATTCAAAGCTATGTCCCCAGCCCCAGGTTTGAGCATTCTTTAACAGGAAAAGGGTGAGAGAGGGGATCACAAAGCAGAAACAGGGCACTGGAGAGAACTAAAAAGAGCAGCGTGAGCATGCTTTGTTTAAAGGTCAAAGTCTTGTGAAGCATGCCAATCTCCCTTCACTGCCTGGGCTCTACATGACGTGAGCCTTGTCCCGTACCTGGAGCCTACCTGAACCCACAGTTTTCTGTGCTTGAGGCTAGAGCAAGATAGAAAAGGGAACTGGAAACAGAAAGGCCAATAAGTACAAGCAGAGTAGCAGTACCTGAAATACTAAGTGTGATTTTTTTTTCTTTTTTTTCCCCGCTTTTTACTACAGTGTAGCTCTCGGATCTTACTAAGTGTGAGTATAAGGAAGTGAAACTGGTTTTCTTGTAGGTCTCAGATTGGTTTTAAAAATGACTCTTCATGATAAGTGACTAAAATATTTTGAGTAATGACAAAACTTTTGAAATAAATGTATATTTATTCCCAGAACAACCACTTTTAAGATGCCCGTATTTACCTGGATATGATATAATTATAAAAGGAATCCTACACCTAAAACTCACATGAGTCTCATAACTTCACTGTCTTAACTTCCATAGGACTGAGGAGCAGGAGTTTCCAGAGGCCGACTCCCTCTGCTGAAGCCTTCCTGGGCAACTCTATCAGCCAGTCCTGTTTGGTCCAGGGATGGGGGGCAGAGGTAGAAATGGACAGAAATGCACACTAAATTCTTCCACTTCCATTTCAACCCAAGAAAGGCTTTATTACTTTTATTATCCTACACAGGAGCATTAGGCTTTGCTCACATTAGACAGAGGATATTTAATGTCAATTCTTCAAAGAACCAGTGGTAAAATTTGCTTATCATTAAATTAACAAAGTAAAGAGCAAGAGTTATTAGTGTTTCACATGCTTGTGGGCTTGTTCTCTAACGTTGAGCAACCTTTGTTCTTAAAAATGTTAAGGCCTCCATGTGGTCCAGCAGCTCCACTCCGAAGTATATATCCGAAAGAAATGAAAACATGTCTACCTGAAAACTTGTACGCTAATGTTTATGAGCAGCATTATTTGTAACAGCAAAAAGTGGAAACAACCCAAATGTCTGTCGACTGATAAACAAAACATGGCATACGCATGCAATAGAATATTATTTGGCAATAAAGAGAAATGAAGTACAATACATGATACAGCATGGATGAACCTTGAAAACATGATGCTAAGTGAAAGAGGCCAGTCACAAAGACCATTACTGTATTATTCTATTTATATGAAATATTCAGAATAGTCAAATTCATAGAGACAAAAAGTAAATTATTGATTCCCAGGGCCTGGAGCAGGGAGGCTGGCAGTTGGGCTGGGATAAGGAGTGATTACCAATGAAAGGATGATGAAAATGTTCTAAAAATTGATTGTGGTGATAGCTGCAAAATTCTGTGACTATACTAAAAATCATTGAGTTAAACACTTTAAATGGATGAGTGGTATAGCATATTAATTATATCTCAATAAAGCTGTTATAAAAGAAAAAAAAAGAATCTTAAAGCCTGGATAAGAGCTGTGTCAGCTAGCTGGAGATTAGATTCAGTCATAATGTCCCATAAGTCCATTAAGACTCATAGCCAACCTGTAAAACTGCAACAATCTGGACTTTTGCTTTAATTTAAAAAAAAAACTAAGATCAAGGCTTTGGACCTTATTTTTGGTCTCTGTCTAACAGCTCTGTACCACCTGTCCAACTGGTTTAATGAGAAACGTATCCAAAGTAATGATAGATATTTACTGAGCGCTACTGTATGACAGGTACTTTTTTATGACTCAGGATTCAATAATAAGACAGGCAGTCCCTGCCTACAAGATACTTACGTTACATTCACCAGGTGATCTCAAGAGAGCAGGGTAAGAGCTACACAGGGTAAGTGCTGGGTACTTCAGAAGTGTGACCTAGGGTTGGGGTGTCCGCATAGGATCACAGAAGACGTGATGTCTAAACCAAGGCCTGAAGGATAACTAAAGGTGATAAGAAAATAAAGAGGCATGGCAGGAGTGTTCTAAGCAGATAGAACAAGCACAAAGGCCCAGATGTAAGAGAAAGCAAGGGCATTTAAGGAATTAAAGTCATTTTGTGTGGCTAGAGTGCAAGAATGGGAATGAGGTAGGCACGGGATTGGCACAGATGAAACTGGAGAAGACTGAGGTCTTTTTAACTTGTAACATGACAGAAAACTTGGGAGCCATGCCAAAGAGATCAAAATGCATCCTAAGGGCAATAGAAAACCATTAAAGGGCTTTAAAATTGAGGGGACATGTGATTAGAATTTTGTTTCATAAGACCACTGTAGCTGCATTGCAGACAATGAATTACACGGGGCAAGGAATTAGACCGAAGGCAAAAAAGGGAGTCAGAGAGAAGACTGTTGCAGTGATTTACAGAAGGAAATGCCTGAATTAGTAGTGTGAATAAAGTTGGAAAAAGGAGTGGACATGTTGGGGAGATATTTAGGAGGTGGCAATGTCAAGACTGAACGATTGACTGGATGAGGGAGTGATGAAGAGAGGAGTCAAGGATGGTGGCCAGATTTCTAGTGTGGATCACTGTGGGGTATCATCTACTGAAATAAAAAATTCTTTTAAAGAATTAGGTTTGGACTGGGTACAGTGGCTCATGCCTGTAATCCCAGCACTCTGGGATACCAAGGAGGATCACTTGAGGACAGGAGTTGGAGATCAACCTGAACAATATAGCAAGAACCCATCTCTACAAAAATATTGTTAAAAATTAGCCAGGCGTGGCTGGGCATGGTGGCTCATGCCTGTAATCCTAGCCCTCTGGGAGGCCATAGGGACAGAGCTCAGGAGTTTGAGACCAGCCTGAGCAAGAGCGAGACCCCATCTCTACTAAAAAAAAAAACAGAAAGAAATTAGCTAGACACCTAAAAATATATATAGAAAAAAAATTAGCTGAGCATGGCAGGTAGTCCCAGCTACTCAAGATGCCAAAGCAGGAGAATCGCTTGAGCCCAGGAATTTGAGGTTGCAGTGAGCTATGATGACATCACTGCACTCCAACCTGGGTGACAGAGTGAGACTCTGTCTCAAAAAAATAAGTAAGTAAATAAATAAAAAATATCCCCTTCCTCTCACAGGAAATCTGGAAGGGAAGATCTATCTGAACACATGCTAGATGCTAAGCATTTTAAGCCAGACCAGCTTCACTACAGACTTGATTTACCAACATCTCCTCAAACACAGTGCCTCTAGTACCTCCATTAAAATCTACTCTCCTACTACCAGGTATTTTCTCTACTTATGGCCACACATAATATACAACTACTGATTTTCTCATCATCTTTTAAACAGACCATATTCTTCTAAAATGGGCCTTTCAAAACTATAAGTAGTTGCTAACTTATAAAAATCCAGTGGAGATACGCAAATGGTTGCCGTCCTTCTCTTTCCTTATATCAGCAGTAGAATTTCCGTTGCTACTTCTGTGGCAGTGCTTGTTTGTTACTGTTTTTGAAGGGGTTGTGGTTTCGGAGGTGGAAAGGGGAAGAATCTGTCAAAGCAGGAAGTGCAGGGGGCTGCTGACCCTAGGATGGACTCCAGGAGGGTTGTCATGCCTGCCCATTGGGCAATTACTCAAAGGTATCACCCCTCCACCGCCTAAAATTTTCATCCCACTTTATGAAACTACTTGATACTTCATCCAATTCATTTAGCAAATGATTGTGAGGTTAAAGAGCTTTCAGCTATACATGAATCACTTCACAGTCAGATTGCCTTTCCCCCACCACCTAGCTTCCACCTAACAGAGCTGGGAGCTTTGACGGAGCAGGGTTTGGAAGGAGACTCAAAAGCAAGGAAAGTTTGAGCCCTAAATGAGGAACCTGGCAGGCCTGGATCAGATATTACAATGGAGGGATAAGGGTAGCATCCAAGTCCTATGTGGCTGAAATCTTAGAAGAGAGAGAGGAGTTCAGATAAAAAGGGTTCAGGAGATGAAAAGATATCAAAGGCAGGCATCATTTTAAAGTGTGCCTCATGTTAATCCAGTGCCAGGAATGATGGATAAAACTATTTTCCTTTCTCTGGGATATTTCTAAAATTCAGAACCTAAGTAGATTAGTCAGGGTTCTCTAGTGAAACAATCAATAAGATGTGTGTGTGCCTTTTTATATAAGAAGAGATTTACTATAAACAATTGTCTCATACAATTATGGAGGCTGCCAAACTTCAAGATCTTCAGGGTGAGCTGGAAAGCTGGAGATCCAGAAGAGCCAATGGTATCATTCCCGTCCAAAGGCTAGAAGGCTCAAGACCCAGGATGAGCTGATGTTTCAGTTTGAGTGGGGAAGGCAACAAAAAAAAACAATATCTTAGTAGAAAGTAGTAAGGCAGGAAGAATTCCTTTACTCAAGGGAGGATAAGCCTTTTTGTTTTATTCAGGCCTTCCACTGATTGGATGAAGCCCACCCACATTAGGCAGAGCAATCTATTTTACTCAGTCTGGGTCTCAAAATTAGAATGCTATCAGGTAGATTCCAATCTGAATGGTTTCTTCTCTATCTCCTGCACTTACGTTACTTGGCCTGATTCTGATGTTTTCCTGGAGTGCCCTTGCACCTTCCTCTCCAATCTTTGCACGTTTGCACCTTCACTTGTTCAGAAAGCCTGCCCTGGCCAGCTCAGCCCACAGGGCAGCTCTCCTCCCTCCAAACTCCAAAGCCCTCACTGTCCATGACACTTAATGGCTGGTGTTATAGGGAAAATTTTCAATTAGCAACAGTTGCACCTTGGATAAATCTCATTGGCTACAACACTGCCACTGTGCAGAACTGGCCAGTGTTATGTTATATGCATTTCCCCGACATCGTGATTTACATATTTATCAATCTTATTACCTCTCACAGACCTAGATTTTAATCTACTTAAAGGCAAGGGGTTGTACTTACATTTCTCCACAGCCCCCAGCTGGACCTAACCGTGACTGTGGACATTTACTGAGCACCTCCAGTATGTAAGTTGCTATTCAGTGGCTGTGCCTATGTTATTTCATTGGATCCTCCCAACTTTCTCACAAATGAGAAAACGGAGGCTCAGAAAAGATGAATAAACCATGGAGGTCACACAAGTAAAAAGTGGCAGAGCCATGACAAAATCCAGGTCCTTCAGCCTCCAATACACCTATAGCCATAAACCATGCTGCCTCTGGCCCAGCTGGTGCCTTGCAAGAGGCAGGTGCCGGAACTGCTCACGGATCTATTGAACCATTCCCAGAGCCAGGCAGAGGGCCAAGGTACACATGACAAGGGAACAGAGCAAACCTGATGCTCCCTTCCTCTGAAACGTACATTTCAGTTTCCCTGGGTTACTGCAAGGTCTCTTTGTCTTCCTGGCATTGACCCTTCACTCTGTGCCAATTTAGGCAGTAGCCCCACTCTGTTCCACAGGTGCTTATCTGGGAGCCCTGACCAAATAAATGGGTGAGACATCAGGAAATGAAAGGCCAGAGTCCTCTGAAGCAGAGTCAGAAAAGTGATTCTTGAGCAACTGACTCTCTGGGAAGGAGCCACTCCCTGTGGCCACCCAGTTTCAGCTCCTGTGTTTTCCTTT
>CAUYMX010111306.1:0-15951 GCA_963573855.1 Lepilemur septentrionalis
AATATAAAATTTCTAAGCCCTTTGTCAATAGCAATAGTAACAATTACTATTACTATTGTAATTACTTTTAATAATTATAATTACTCATACTAAAATTATTAGTATTAAATATTTGAAGACAAACTTTATTTTTACATATAAAAGTTAGATTTTTGTAAGCTTATGAATTCAAATTAACCTTTAAAATGCCTTTTTGATAAGTCCAAATGCTTTCAGTTCATTTTCTGCTTTATTTTAATAGTGTTTTCTGGTTTATAAAATGTGTGATACATAACCTGCAGATGCTTGCAAAACAATATGTGAAAAGGTATATTAATTACATTCATTATTGCAAGGAGAAAAAGGAGTAGCTGAAATTCTGTGTAAGTTTTCTAGGGTCATAATATTGTTAAAAGAAAAGCCATTGGTTTAAGTTCTTTATTGCTAAACTTTATTTCAATTCTGTCTAGCACCTTTATATATATATATAGTGTTACTGAATTTTGGCAGTAAAATAAATTGCCTGATTAGAAGATAAAAAAAAAATATCTTCTTAGAATTCCTTTGAAAGATTCCAGGACATAAATATTTGGATATAGTATGCTTTCAATAAAGAGTGGCAGTCGTCTAGAGGAAGTGAGGAAGGATGGGGGTCTTGAAGCCAGATAGGATGGATTCTAATGCAACTCCACCTACAGGCAGTTGTGAAGTAATTTCTTTTATAGCTCTTAATTGGCTTTCCTTGACAATATTTATAAATCTGGAAAAAGGATAAAGTGACTGTTCAGAGGAAACTGATAATATAATTAATTTATTTAAGAGAATATGAAGCCGTTATTTATATATGAAGTTAGCCAACTCTTCTTTCCCTCATTTCCTAAAATCTTAATCTTAAGTATGTTGGGCCTAGAAAAAAAAATACAAGGTTTCCATTGAGCCTTCATATGTGGAAAAGATCATACCGATACTCCAATTGGAATCCTTTAAAATATCAATCATTCTGAGATCCAAAGCTATATTGTCATTGTCGGCTACCTTTTTTGCTTATCCTAAAATGCATATCTCACTCTACTATGTTTCCATCGTTCACTGTGGAACTAAAACCTGCTTACTGTTATTTGAGTACTTGGGAACTCCATCATCTTTCCCATTTCACTTTTTTATTTACTCAAAAAGAAAACATTTTTAGACTTTCTGAGGTTTTGTTGCAAGCAAGTCACATGGCCACATTTCTTTTATTTCTACACCTAAATCTTCAAATATAAACTTCACTGTTATGCAGCAAAGAAGGCTAATGTTTAATATGTCACTTCAATATTATTTTCTTTCATCAATCTGAAAATGTTATGTATTACCATGCTTTCTCAATCTTTTATGCTTCAGGATCACCCAGGTTGTTTTTAAAAATTCTGTATGTTTCATTTCCTCCAAAAACTCTAAATCATAATATATGGGCTGAGGCCCAGTGAGTTTTTTAAGATCCACAGATGATTTTGACCCAGATGTTCTAGGGAATTACATATCACAATGAAGAGTTCTATTTTAATTGTAAAAAAATTTTACCAATAGACCACAAGAATATATGACTAAGTTACAATAATTTTAATAGTGATTCTTTTCAACCTAAAATCTAAATGAGTAATCACATATCAATAAATCATATCCTTTGTTTTTAGCAGATAGAAAAAATATTTTGTTGACGTGTTCCTTATAGAGGTAAAAATAATATTTTATTTTATCAAACATTTGCAAAAATTAAAAAAAACAGCCTACACACTGAGGGTGTACATACCTAGGTATGCTAAATAAAGTACATACAATTCTAATTTTAATCCATTTTTCTATGTATATAAGTTTAAGTGTCCAATGTTTAAAGACACATGTAAAATTAAAATGTATAACTTTCATTCACTGAGTATGATTTAATGTGTAAGTAAAATATAATAAGAGTATAGAATTCAAGAAAAAATAATTAGAATATCTTTAGCAAATAAAGTAAGATTTGATAAAGTTACATAGTTAAGTCAAGCAAGAATACTAAAAGGATACACTAAATGATATGGGTAAATATTCCAGTAAGGACAGGTCATGCCTCAGTAATAACTCTGAAACTTCAGTGGTTTACATGTTACATATAGAATTTACATATAGAATTCTCAGAGCTGAATTCTCAACCAATTTTATTTTGTCTGCTACCAGGCTAATAAGTCAACCACTACATCCTGCTTACTGTTTTGCATTTCTGTTCAATAACTTATCTATATTGTGTGTGTGTGTGTGTGTGTGTGTGTATACATAGACTGTCTTTGTCATGTGGTTGTAGCAGGGAGCATGATTAAAATTTTCAAAGGAGTAAAAAAATAAAACTCTTAAAAAATATATTTTAAATCTATTTATGCCTCTCTAATCTCTATGGTCTCAGACTTTGAAACTTCTCCCTTCATTGAATTTTTTCTCTTCCATTTCATTTTAGCATGTCATGTCTAAAGTACAAACACAATTTCCTTATCCACACTTGCTATGTTTGAAGACTGATTTGGTTAACATGGTCGCGCACAATCTTATGAGTGTCTACCTCCCTAACTTCCTCCTCTGTTCCAGTCCTCATCAATTTCAGCACTTCAATCATGCAGGGCTTTTTCATTTCCTCAAATATTCTCTTTCTCTTTTACCCTGATAGACCTCAGTTTTTATTCTTAATGTAATAAGTAGTGACAAGGAGGTAAATCTACCTGTTCTATATGATACACCAAATATCTATTTTAACATGTATATTTTAGAGATGAGCCAACTGAACAAAAAGTAAAAGAACTTTTATGTAAATATAATTTTTAAAATTTAGTGGGTCTAAATATGCACTGATTGATAACAATGTTGAAAAGTTCATGGTGATATTTGAATAAATCAGGCTTTGGGGGTTCAGTTTTTATGTCTTAAAATTGGAAATATTATAATGTAATTTTAGATTTTCCTTCAGGCATCTCCTGTTGGTTTATCAGTTCATGTTCAAAAGTACATTTGTAATAAGAACTATTGCTACAGCATATGCTCAGGAAGATTTCAACCACATATATCTTTATTTATTCTTAGAGCATCTATCATATAATATATGAAAAAAAGCTAAATAAAATAATAAATAAAACAATAAACATCGAGGTTTTGTTGGTTGTATTTTGAAATTCTGTTTATACTACATAGATCAAAAAGAATTAATATTTTTCAGCTTTCAAATCTAATTATGGCTGAGAAACTATGAAGCTAGTGATTTCTTCTATGCATTTTTAGATAAAAGTTTTTTATGGAGCATATTTGAATATTTACTATATCTTTTAAGGAATATGTCAAGGTTAACTTATTCTAAAACATGTTCAGTGTTTCACATCTTATATTTTTTTAAAGAACAAGGTTAACAAAAAATATTTCACTTATTTAAATATCACTTCAGAGTGCATACAGGATCTAAAATTATGAAAAAAGGTTTACCAAGACTCTTAAACTGGAGATGCTTTAGAATTACAAAAGGATGATCCGAAAGAAGCTTTAGGCACAAACATTTAATTGCCTGAGCAGCTTTTGTCCACTATTATTTTTAATTGGAGGAAAAAAAAAAAAAAACCTGTGATTACTGACTCATAACCTTATCGTCCAATCTTCTCTTCACTTATAATGATCTCGGGGGTGAAATCAAATATTACTTGCAAAGTTAGGCAAGATTTAAAAAAGATTTCTTAGGCAAACAGCATAGAAATTTTACCTAGACTGTTTTTGTAAATAGCTAAATTATGATCCAGATTTTACAATTATATTGCAAATTGAAAGCTGGTCTCAACTTAATTTCACTCTCCTGATCAAAATCATTTCTTCTCAACCCATTATCTAAACACTGTTTACAATATACAGGATCCAGCTCGTTTTCTTCGCCTCAATGTCCTTGTCTGTTTCAGCCCCTGCTGGACTCCCTCTCCTCTTAATTCCTACAGCACATTAGCTCATATTTAATACTAATTACATTCAGCTTTTAATACTTTCTCACTGTTTTTTGTTTTTAGTCTAGTATCTCCAGCCATCCAGAAGGAATTTTAATGACAGGGATCCTGTCTCCAAATCCTTCTCAAATCCTAATTCTACTGAATATAACTAAATAGGTGACAGGCAACTAGTGTGCTAATTGTGAGAATAATTTACAAAACACTTTTTATGTAAAGCATCTGAAAAACCTTCTGATCACAATAAACCTACTCCCTTTTATATGCACGAAATTTAGTGGTGCTTTTTTTTCCATATTTTTCTTCTTTTAACTTTTTGTATTTACTTTCATCTAACCTGTGACTTATCCACATAATTTGGATTAATATACATTCATTTACTTGATCAATAGCTTTCAAAGCTAAAAAGTTTGCTGAAATTTTGATTTATCTACTTCAAATTTGGTAAATATACCAACAGAATGTATTTGTATTGATATTATCTATTTTACAGTGCAAATATCAAGAAGGACTATAAAATAGCCACTGGGATTAATTATTCCTAATGTTTTTTTTATTGTCGTTTGCTCTTTTTTTCCTAAAAGACTTCATGCTTTAAAGCATTATATATACCGGGCTGGATTTGTTAAGAAATAGATAAGAAATTTTTCCTTGTTACAGTATTGTTACTACTCTAAACTAATGTAAATTTAAACCAGAACAAAATAATTTGACATTTAGTTAAGATTGATTCGACTAAATACATGGCATCTGTTATGTTCAATATAATACTGCATGTTTTTCATAGACCTATTATATTTAGAAATTTCTAAAGATTGTGTGACCACAGAATTGGAGTAGTGGCATAACGTACATAGGATTTTTAGTTTGCTTTGGTTTTGTTTTAATATATGCTGTGGTTTAATTTAGCTGCATTTGACAGCTACTTTCTGGAAATGTATATTTTCCTTCACAATCTCTGCTTAATCCCAATTATATAAAATATTTATGTATCTGCAACATATGAGGGGAAAGGGCAGGATAAAAAGAATCAGACTTGATTGGGTGCGAACGAAATTGGTTTCTGTTTCCCAGGAGTTTTGAAAATAATAGATTTAACCCTACATAATGAACCAGATGCTTCTGAGAATGAGTGTTATTTTTTGGAAATAAGTGTTTGGGGATGCATCCCGTAGGTCACTAGAGTACTATTTAGTTTGCTATAATAATAACACTAAATGAGTGCACTCTCTTAAAGGGGTGGATATGCTTTCTTAAGCATTTAACTTCATGTGGTATCAGTGATATATACACAGGCTGAAGTTGTTTCCTGTTGCAATTTGAATTTGAATGTTTTAAATAAATGCATATTCCCTAAATTTTTTTGCCAAAGTAAAACTGATGATCTCTAAAGATATATTTTCTAATATGATATTTTTGTAACAGTAACACATTGAAAATGCATGTCTAGGTGTAAATGGTATATCAAATGCCTTTAAGAGCATATTTTCATAGCAGAGGAGAAAGTGAGAAAGATCTTGAGAGGCCTGAATGAATGAAAGGGAAACTGTTGCAAACCCACGAAAAGAAGACTAAGGATATATTATGCCAATCTTTAAATTTCACTTTGGCAGAGGAAAGAATACAAGTAAACTTTAGAGAAATAACAGAAATGATTTCAAAATCTCTCAGAAAGTTTATAAAGTTAATAATCAATTTATTACTGTAGTGGGCTTTCTTTTTGTGCTTACTGTACGCCAAATACTATACTTTATGCTTTGAGTAAATTATGTAATTAAACCCTTAAGTCAGCACTAGCTACTAAGTCATAATACCATTTTTACTGTATAGATAAACATATTGGTTCTTAGAGTTACCAGAAAAATGTATGCTAATTATTATTTAGTAAATGGCATAACAATAATGCCAATGAGGTATGACTAATGTCAAAGTTTATACTCTTAACTCTCACACAAATATACACATTTTAAGAGTAGTTCTTATGGGAAATTTAGAGATAAAATTTGGAAAAAAATGGACAAATGGGGAGCGTAAAGCCTTTCCATAACCTTCATGGATAACAAAAGTGGAGACAATGGCCACTAAATATTCTTCTGGGGAACATGGAGGATCATCACGGTATTCATCCTTTAGTAAGTCATAAATCACATGTTGGTTGTTGGACTTCTAAAAGCTAAATATGCCTAGTGCTATGTTGGGACCCTGGGGATGAAGCTCTTCTGAGATCTGTGTGATCCAAGCAGACAGGAACTGCTTCCCTGAGAGGAAACACATGTCCAGTTACCAGAGGTCATGCCTCTATGTAAGACATCACAGAAAAAAATGTAAAGTTCCTCAACTAGAGAAAATGTAAACAAAAATATACTGAATAGGAAAAAAAGTGATTTATTGTTTTATTATCAAGATTTTGTCAGATAAAAATTGGATTCCTGAAGTCATTCACTAAAGTGGCAGCGAGGAAGCCACAATCCACTCCACGCTTGCTTAAGACCAGGCTTCAATAAACCCTCTAACGTCCTATTTCAATAAACCCTCTCCCTCAAAATGGAGCTGTGATTTCAGGGAAATGATGAGGCGATGAAAGAGCATGCTGAGTAGAAGAGTAGAACTTGCATTTATCTTTTGCCTGTTCCTCTGTCAAGGACTACTCGTATTTATTTGATCACCTTCTGTAGGTTAGGTTTCCTGGGGAACAGATTTTGAAACTGAATTTGCATTCCGGATGTTTCTTGGAGAGAGATTTGGGGTCCAACACTTGTGAGGGAGTAAAGAAAGGAGAATTGTGCAGAGGGGCAGGTTAAGCGTCAGCTGGGATGCCGCTGCCGAACTGAGACATGAGAGGTGGGCCTTGGAACTGCTGAATGGACCAGTCATTGGATGCAAGCGACACAGGAGAGGGGAAGGGAGCAATTATATTGAACAAGGCAGCTTCTTCCCACTGAGGATATGCTTAGGGAAGGTCTCAGGTGTGAGCTATCAGCAGTCAACAGTCCTGCACCTGGAGAAATATGCTCTGAAAGGGAGTCTGCATGATTGCTGTAAGCATCCGCAACAATGAAGAACTGCCAGATGTATCTGTCTGTGTTTGTTTGGGAGAGGGTCATGCAAACATCTAATAATATCTATTAGAATTCCATCCGTTATACCAAAAAAAAAAAAAATCAAACTATTTGTGTTGTCTTATTCAAATTGATTTACCCCAAGAAATTGACACACATAATTTATTTACAATGCATAGGGCTACTCAAGAAATACTGAAATACTGAAAAACCTTGAAGTTTGCACCAACATAGCTCAATAATGAGAAATAATGGTAGTTTGTGGATTATTTGTAAGCATAGGTACCTTAACTGTATCTGCAGTTTTAATTTCCCTAAGGTGAATTCTTCCAAATCCTGCTAAAGTTCAGGCTGTGCAAAGTGTGCTAGCTGCCCTGAGGCGAAGGGTGAAAGAGGTGAACCGAATATATTAAAATGTTCCTAGTAGTAAGTTTCACTGGCTTATCAGTCTCTCCTAGACAAAGTGGAAAACAGCAGTTGCTGAGGCTCAGCAGTTAAACTGAGGAATCAGCCATATTCTGATGTAGAGTAAATTACATTTTGGGATTTGAGTAGATAAGCTAATTAATGAATGTCTTAAAGCACCTACATTGCTTTCCTGCCTCGAGGCTTTTCACATCTTCAACTTATCTTCTTGGTAATGTCTCTGAAATAAATTTTATTTCAAATGCAAAAACATTGTATCTATCATTGGCTCTAGACCAAAGGGGAGGTTTTTTTGTATGTGTCTTATCCATATTGTACATATCAGCTCACAGAAAGTAGGCAGACACACATGCACTCATAATTTTTTTCAGGAATGACTACTTTTATCTTCTCATCTTGCAATTAGAGAGATTCCCCAAAGTCTATCAGTGAAGTCACAATACTCTAAAATCATTAATTTTAACTCCAATTTCTGGATATTGAAATATCCCATCCATACATGTGTAGCAAATGTGTAAGATGTACTTCTTTAGAGTCACATGTATTACTCTGTACTGAAGGGCATCTGTAATATCCATCTTAGCAGTAGTAAGAAGAATACCTTGAACAGAACAGACACATAATGAATGTGGAAGAAATAACATTGGATTAAAACTTTCAAGAGAAAATAGGATGGATCATCCAATAAGTTTGATGTACAAAATGCCAGTCTTTCCCAGCCAGTAAATTAAGAGAGATACTTAGCTCTACTTATTTTTTCATGAAGAATAAATATTTTACAATTTTAAAGTGCTTTAAATTTTGGGATGGACACTTAACAAACAGCCCTTTGCCCTCAATGCATATTCCCATCACTTAAAAACTATGGAAGGTTCAGAGGCCTCATTGAATCTTGCAACTAGGGATTTGTTGGGCCCCGCAACAGCACTCACTGCTACTGTTCTGCATTTAATTCTCTTGAAGGAAGTGTTTGTGACAGCTTAGGGGCTTCCTAGCAAGTAAATCAATTCCAAAGGTTGGCATTGCAGTGACATGGAAACAACAATAACTTCAGAGAAATTTGGTCATAGACAGTGGCATCCTGAAATTGTAAACCATGCAAATAGATCAGAAGGAATACATAAATACACAAGGGAGTCCAAAAGAAAGAGACATGCTAAGAAAAGACTACCAGGGTCAATTGCAGTGGTCAAAAAGAATCACAAAATAGGGGATACGATATCAGAAGATGATACTGTTAGCGCATATATTTGTATTTTCAAAAAATTTTGGTAAATAATTTTAGTATTATTTTCTCTCTCTCTCTGTCTCTCTCTATCTCTCTCTCTCTCTATATATATATTTTAAAAGTGTTTTACAATTAAAACCATAAACATTAAAATGAGAACTAAAGTATTATAAAATAGGCTCTATACTTAGGTCAACTAAAATGGAAAATTCAAATAATTTGACAACAGATAAGTAGACACAAAATAAAAACATAAAGCATTCCATATCACAGTATTATTTCCAATATGATCAAATATAATAGTTGAATGACTTTAATAAAGAATAACTTTGTTAATTAAAAAAAGTTTCCTCCAGGATGTGTCAAAAATTACTTTAAAAATTGTCATGTTCCTTTGACAAACATGGGTCCTTTGGCATATTTTTTACCTTAGGGATAAACATCAATATTTGACCATACCCATCTTTTTAGGTATCGGCTATGATATCGATATCCATATACTATATGTTTAGATGAAAAGCACTTTAGATTCTTGATATGGTTCCACATATTCAAGGAAAATAAGTAATCTGTTTTCCATATATTTAAAAATATTCAGGTATCTGGTGTCATATAAATAATTACCTTGAAATTTTCTGAAATTTTTAATAGATATATATTATTTAATGCAGGCACTGTCTTAATATGTTAGTATCATTTTTAATACCTTGAGGAAGCTATAACTTGAAAGAAAAACATACATATACATATACTTTGCAGATCTGGCTTCCCAAATTATTAGTTTTTCACAGAAAAATGTATTTTACAGTCTTTTAAGCTTTAAGCGTGAATATAAGATGCAAATAAAATTCTAAAAAAGCAGGAGAGGATCTGGAAAAAATATACATATATTCAACTAATTATGTCATTTCAAAAGTTTATCACATCAGTCTTTCTATTATCTTGTAGAAAAAATAACATTTGTCATATATTGGAGTGCGCTACTGACAAAGGCTTCAATCATG
The DNA here is from genome assembly GCA_963573855.1 of Lepilemur septentrionalis. Lineage (NCBI taxonomy): Eukaryota > Metazoa > Chordata > Mammalia > Primates > Lepilemuridae > Lepilemur > Lepilemur septentrionalis. The sequence goes on from CAUYMX010111306.1 coordinate 9,683, forward strand.
CAGAAAGCAGTTTTCAAATTTCCATTAAAAAAAAAAAAGCAGGCTCTATTTCCATGATAAATTACTCCTAGACAAGAATCTTAGCTGACTACCCAAGTGCTTGATTCTGTTATCACTGATTTGTCCTTCAGTCTTCAACAAAATGAAAATGAAGGATTTAAAACTAATTGTGCCAGGAAACAGCTAACTTCCCCATACTGCCAAAAAATAAAAAATAAAAGGTTGTAAGCCATTAAACTTGAGAAGGAATAATATGTGCAATAGCAAAGTGTTATTAATGTCTTTATTGTCCTGCAAAATGTCTCGATTGTTATTCTTAAGTAAAATTTGCTTCTGAAACGTCCTACAGATTTTCTTGAAGAACAGTTAATAACATAAGTTTTCATTAGTAAAGAAATTTCTGAAGAAACTTTTAAAGTTTTCATCTTAATTTGGAAATCAGAAGACTTTCCGAGTAGGTTAAATGCAGTACACTAGCGTATATTTTAACCCTTTATTGGAAAATATGTATTTAAGCTTTTAACTAAGAATCCCTCGCTCCACTTGTTCAACATGATGAGTTATCGGTGAACTGAAAATGGAAAACCACAATGTGAAACCATTTTATATACACCAGATTAGAAAAGATTAAAAATTAAGTAAAAATAATGTGTTGGGAGCTCTGTGTGACATTGGAGTTTCTCATTCACAGCTACTAGGACCAACCATTTTGGAAAATGCTTTTGCATTAGCCAGTGAACTTGAATATGGCCTAATTATAATGATCCCCATAGGAAGATGCCCTAAAAAATCTCTTGATCATGTACAGAGGGAGAGAGTTTCAAACATAATAGCAATGGTTAGTTTTTAAATTGACCTTTGGCTATAGGATTTTTTGTTTCTTTCTTCCTTCAAACTGGTCAGATAATTTTCATATCCATCAATGTGTGTATAACTCATTTAACAACACATATTTCTTTTCTTTTTCCTTTGTACTTTTTTTATGTTGTTAGCTGGTTTACTGAAATTTCTCCAGTGAGAACAAACATAATTGGCTACACGGAATGCTCTCAGCTACAGCAGTATTCCTGATTAGGTAGGGAGTAATGCAAGACAGTATTCACTTATATTTAAAGTTCATGAGAGTTACCATTTTTATTTATAAAATAACACGTGCTTTAGATATTACTTATGCAAGCATATCTATAATTGGTTATATCACAATATTAGTATTATTAATATTTGAAATTTCATTAACACACTAAACAGGGAGTCTGCATGGGACGGTTGTCTATTTGCCACTCATAATTTAAATCTCAGTCTAGCTTGCCCGCCGCTCACCTCCTGTTGTGAGCCTGGTTCCTAATAGGTCGTAGACCGGTAGCGGATTCATGACCCAGGGGTTGGGGACCACAGACCTGGAATAAGGTGCTTGAAGTTTATCTATGTCGTTGTCAATGCAAGGATTTTTTCCTTTCTTAAAGCTGAATAATATTTTATTGTACACACTGCATGTTCTTTATGCATTCATGTGTTGATGGGCTCCCATACTATACTTTTTTCCATGTTCTTTTCTTTATTCTTTTGTTTTTTACTTAATTTGCTAGCTATTTTTTATTAGATTGCATTCATTGTTTCATACTTTTTTGTCAGGTCTTTGTATACTTTTCATATTAACACTTGGACTTAGTAAGTTTAACATACTCCTCTTGCTGTCTTTTTAAAACTTTATCTTATCTTGCGTATGTTGCCTTTTGCCCAAAAGTAATTAAATTTTTAATCTATTAAAATGTTTCAACTATTATTTTATAACTTCCTGACTTCCTTTCCTTGCATAAGAATATCATAAATTTTAACTTTAATTTTGGATTTGTCCCACATATTCTATCAGTCTAGTTTCATATTGATCAATCAGAGACTTATAATTTGGAATTCATCAAACTTAATGCACATTTTTTTCCTCCTTCCTCAATCTCTCTCTTCATTTCTTTTGCTATAGGACTATCAAGGCGAGCATGGATATTTTGTTCATCTTTTCCAGCAGTACTTAAAGCTAACCTAGAATTTAGCTAAATAAATTGGGTTTTCAAAAAATTAGAGGACTTTCCTTTTAAAAGTAAAATTAAATTGTAAGTGTTTATCCTATTTGCTACTTAAGAACCATGTTGAATGAATGCTTCCTAACTGGTTATTTATGAAGACCTTGGGGCTTGTAATGATTTGAAAACATGCCACAGGCCATTTACTGCACATACTCTCATGGCACTCTCAGAGCTACAGTAAATACAAGTTACTGTCATCTCTTTCCAGTAAGTGAAGTCCTGATAAATTCTAGTAACATTCTGTTCTCCAAATAGCCTCCATTATTATATGCATGAAGTATGAATAATTGAAATTATATTTATTTTTCAGTCTAGCATTTTAATAAATCTAGAATAGAAGCAAGAGCCAAGCTAAATACATAAACATTTAAATATGTATATAGAATATCTGGATCTTCAGAACTGGGTTTTTTAATGAAAATAATATGTGGTAATAGTTCTTACCACTTTGACCACTGATGTCCCAAATAAACCAGATAGTTTGGTTAGTTTTCCTGACTAAAACTGGCTAAACTCTGAATGTGTCCCCAAAAATACATGTGTTGAAACTTAATGAGAAATCTGATAGTATTAAGAGGTTTGGCTTTTAGGAGACAATTAAGTCTCCTAAAAGGCGCTGCTGAGCACAGCACCCTATGAATAGGATTAGGGTCCCTATGAAGAGGAAGGGCTCAAGAGAATGGGTTTGCTCTCCTCTGCTCTTCTGCCCTGTGAGGATGCAACAAGAGGGTCCTCACCGGACATCAAATGCAAGCACCTTGATTTTGGACTTCCCAGTCTCTAGAATTATAAGAAATACATTTCTGTTATTATAAATTACCCATCTCAGGTATTTTGTTAAAGCAGCGCAAATGGACTTAGACAAACACTAAGCATTTTTCTCCATTAGTTAAGGTCCATTCCTCATCCTTCTATTTCAAGGAATGAGAACTACAAAGAAATATAAAGTAGGCTTTTTGCATTATTTGGCCATATTCTACATTTTATTATATTCCTGAACAGGAACTATCTGTACAGTTATGTGTTAATTTTCCTGAAGCAGAACTTTTAATATTACTTCCTCCATGATTTTTCCTAAGATCCCAACCTATTGCCAACTGAATTAAGATATAAATCTGCTCTAGAGCTTGCATATTAAGCAAACTCCATATCCTTCATATTTTATTTTTACTAAATAACTTGATAAAACTTATCAGTATTATGAGCAAAAATATTCAAGTACATGATTTTAGTCATTTCCTTTTGTCTTTGATATTTGGGTTATTATGTAAACGGTAGTGATGAGCATTCATATATGAATTTTTGAGTGTATAAATGTTTCAATTTATCTTTAATATACTTAAAAATAGAATTGCTTTTGTAGCAATGGTATGGTAAATCTATACTTAATATTTTAAGACACTGTTAAACTGCTCCAAAAAAAGCTGCACCATCTTAAAAACCCACCAACAACTCATGAGTATTCCACATTCTACACATACTTGCCTATACTTTTTATCCTCAGATGTTTTAATGATAGCCATTCTAATAGGTGTGAAGTGGTATTTCATTAGGGTTGAATTTGCATTTCCCTAATTACTACTAACTTTGAATGTCTTTTCCTGTGTTCTTTGGCCATTTGTATGTCATCTGTAGTGAAATGATGGTTTCATATTTTTGCCAATTTTTAATTAGGCTATTTGTATTCTTAAGTTGTAAGATTTCTTTCTACATTCTGAATATAAGTCCTTTATAGGATATGAGATTGCCAGTCTTTACCTTGAATTTTCACTTTCCCAATGGTGTCATTTGAAACAACAAATGCTTTTAATTTTGATAAAGACCAATTTATCAATATTTATTTTATTGCTTGCTATTTTCATGGTATATCTAAGAATTATTTGTCTAAGCAAATTTCAAGAAAATTTAATCTCAGTCTAGGAAACATAGAATTTCTTAGAGTTTTATAGTTTTAGCACTTTAATGTAGATACAAGATTTATTATGAGTTAATTGTTCTGTACACTGTAAGTGTCCAAATTCATCATTTTACTTTGAATATACAATTGTCTTAAGATGATTTGTTTAAAAAACTATCCTTTCCTCAGTGAGTAGTTTTGGTATCTTTGTTGAAAATCAATTTATCTCACATGTAATAATTTACTTTAATATTTTCAATTCTGTTTCACAAATCCATGTGTTTCCTTATGCCACAACCATATAGTGTTGGTTATTGTTGCTTTGTACAGATGCTCCTCAACATACAATGGGGTTACGTCCCAATCAACCCATCATAGGTCAAAAATATTGTAAGTTGAACTATTGTAAGTCAGGGACCATCTGTACTAAGATAGGGATTATGTTCTTATTTTTTAAGACTGTTTTGGTCATTGTGGCCTTTGAATTTCCATACAATTTTAGCGTAACTTTGTCAATTTCTGCAGATATGTCAGCAGCAATTTGGATAAGAATCACATGGAATTTATAGATTACTTTGGGAAATACTGCTTTCCTAAAAATATCAAGTCTTCCCATCTTTTCATGGAAGCCTTCTAGTTTATTTTTCTTCTTGCTTCATTTTCTTTGAGCAATCTTTGTAGTTTCCAGAGTCTAATTCTTGTGCAACTCAGTTAAATTTATCCCCAAATGTTTTGTTTTAATGCTACTATAAATGAAATTTTTTCAATTTCATTAAAAATTGAAATTTGATCTTTTAACTTGAGATTGGTGGAACTCTCAGTTTGTGTGTGTGTGAAAGCATGTGTATGAAAGTGTGGATTACTTATTTTCTATACACAAGAACATGTCTGCAAGTAAAGACAGTTTACCTTTTCCTTTCCAATCTTTCCTGATTTTGTTTCTCCTTTTTATTCCTTTTTCTTGCCTAACTGTACTTTCTAGAACCTCCAGCAGTATGTTGAAATGAGAGAATCTTATCTTGTTCACAATCTTAGGGAAAATGTACTCAATCTTTCACCATTAAGTATAATTGTCAGCTAAGGTCTTTATGATTTTTTTTTTAATTTGATAATTGAGGTGTTTTCTCTTGCTTTCCAATATATAAAGGAGGTACTTTCTAATCTAATTATTTTTTAATTTTGTTAATTGATTTTTTTCTGTATATATTAAGATGAGAGTTTTTTTGGTCTTTTATTCTATTATTACTATAATGTATTACAATCACTGTTTTTTGAATGTTAAGTTAATCTTCCATTCTTGACACAAACCCACTTGTCATACTGTATAATCCTTTTTGTAGGTTTCTGGATTTTGTTTGCAAGTATTTTGTTGAGGATTTTTGTGTCTATAATGATGAGTGATGTTGTTCTATAGTTTTCTTGTTTTGTGATATCTGTGTTTAGCTTATCTAATAGTGTCTGGGTGACACTGGCCTTACAGAATGAGCTAAGAAATATTCCTTCCTGCTGCATTTTCTGGCATAGCGTAGGCAACATTGGTGTTGTTTTTTCTGGAAATATTTAGTATTTTCTACTAGTTCTAGCTTTTTAAGATAAAATTTTTGATTTGAGATCTTTATTCTTATTTTATGTTGTTACTGATATGGATGAATTTACATACTCCATTAGATATTTATTTTCTATAGGTCTGTTTTGACTTTTGGCTCCTCTGCTCTTCCTTTACTGTCTTCCTTTGACCTTGTGCACAGCAGATAAGGTAAAAGTAATGAAAGAAAGTCGTATACATTTCCGCCTTCTAAAATCATTCAGCTCTCTTCAACCCATGTGATAGCACAACATAGAAATGGATCTAAACATTATATGAAAATTCGTAAATATATAACAAAAACAGGAATGACCAATGGAAACAAAATTAAAGAAGTTTAAAGCAGCAAGCATTAAACAATATAAGACATGCATATGAATAAATTTATAATAAAATAAATGAGGAAATCGGTTATAAATATTTTGTGCCCACAATGGAAGAACTAAATATGAAAATCAAAAATGTTCAGAAATGAAAATTGAAATAACATCATTATCTACATGGGAGACTTTTTTTTTTTTTTTTTTTTTGAGACAGAGTCTCACTCTGCTGCCCAGGCTAGAGCGAGTGCCGTGGCGTCAGCCTAGCTCACAGCAACCTCAAACTCCTGGGCTCAAGCGATCCTTCTGCCTCAGCCTCCTGAGTAGCTGGGACTACAGGCATGTGCCACCATGCCCAGCTAATTTTTTCCATATATATTTTTAGT
>CAUYMX010111307.1:0-18858 GCA_963573855.1 Lepilemur septentrionalis
CCATGTTTCTTTCTTGTATCTTTTCCTTTCCCTAGTGTTTTCTTCTCTTCCCTCCATTCCTTTCCTCTCCTCTTCCTCATGCTCATCTTTCCATTTCTTGGCCTTTTCCTCCCCCTATTTCTTCCTTCCCTACTTCTCTCCCATGTTTCTTTCCTCTCTCCCTTCTTTTTTTTTTTAATTTCAGAATATTATGGGGGTACAAATGTTTTGGTTACATAAATTGCTTTTGTACTGTTTGAGTCAAAGTTATAAGTGTGCCCATCACCCAGTTAGTGTGCATTGTGCCATCCCCTCTGCCCCCTCCCACATGCTTGATTTCTGATGAATGTTATTTCCGTATGTGCACAGAAGTGTCGATTAGTTCCAATTTAATGGTGAGTACCTGTGGTGCATGTTTTTCCATTTGTGTGATACTTCACTTAGAAGAATGGTTTCCAGTTCCATCCAGATGAGTACCAAAGGTATTATATTTCACCAATTTTTTTTTATGGCTGAGTAGTACTCCATGGTATACATATACCACATTTTCTTTAATCCACCCATGTATTGATGGGCACTTGGGTTGTTTCCACATCTTTGCAATTGTGAATTGTGCTGCTATAAATATTTGAGTGCAGGTGTCTTTTTTATAGAATGTCTTTTTTCCTTTGGGTAAATACCCAGTAGTGGGATTGCTGCATCAAATGGTAGTTCTACTTGTAGTTCTTTGAGGTATTTCCATACTACTTTCCATAGAGGCTGTGCTAGTTTGCAGTCCCACCAACAGCGTATGAGTGTTATTTTCTTCAATGTCTTTGTCCTTTACACCCTCCCTAGGAAAAATCAGAGTTCACACTGTTGACTTTCTCACTAAAGAATATCTTTCTTTTTCTCCTCTTAGACAACCTGTCACTCATTTAGAAACTTCATCTACTTCTAATCTCATTTTTGTCCATAATTCCTATTTTTAAACTTACAGCTCCAGCAAGCAGTTCCCATCTCAGTGCATTGCATATGATACATATTCTCAGTATCTCAGGGTTGAGGGCAACTGCAGGTATTTCCTGGTCTATTTATTTTGTTCAAAGACTGAAGGAAGGGCTGAAGGAAATGATAAATCCTGTGCGCTGTATGTACTGTTTCATTTCCCTGGTAACCCAGTCCCGAGTCTCTGATCCATTCAGTTTCAAAATTATTTTGATTGGTAAGTACTAATATAACACACAAAAAAGTAGGTGCACAAAACAAATGTACAGTGGGTGAGCTACCAAGAAGTGCACTCCTGTGGAAGCCCCAACCAGGTCAAAGTGAATAGAACACTGCCTAAACCCCAGAAGCTTCCATGTGGCGCTTCCTGATCAATCATCACTCTCAGACTGCTCCCAAAGTTAGTCATCTAACTTCTAACTATATAATTTAGTTTGCCTCATTTTAAATTATATAAGTGGAATTACTTAGTGTGTAATCTTTTGTTTTGGGTGCATTTTGTTTAACATTGTGAGTATGACATTTATCTATCCTGTGTGTAGTTGTAGTTTCTTGATTTTTATTGCTGTGTAGTATTTAGTTGTAAGAAAATACCCCTCTGTGTGTATATATATATATATATATATTTCCCTGTTGATAGATATTTTGGTTGTTTGTAGGTTTTTGGCTACTGTGAATAATACTGCCTCAAGCATTCTTTCATGTGTCATTTGGTGCATGAGGGCATGCATTTATTTTGGGTATCTATGTAGGAGCGGAATTGCTGGGTCATAGAGTATGATCCATTGTCAGATAATGCCAAACTGTTTTCTAAAGTGGTTGCACCAATGTACCAATGCACCCAACAGTAGTGCAGGAGAATGTCTTTTGGTCTGCAACCTTACTGATAGTTAATATTGTTAGGCCAGGCCTTTTGATTTTAGCCATTTGTTATGTGTATAGTGGTATCTCATTGTGCTTTTAGTTTGCATCTCCCTGACTATTGATGAGATTAAGCACCTTTTTCCATATATTTATTGACCCATTTTTTGTATGTGTGTGAGTATGTGGGCGCACACATATACCCTGTGGTACAAGCTCTTCAATGGTTATATCTTTGTAGCTACATTTATAATACATATATAGCTATATCTATATCTGTATCACAAATCTGTTCTACTTTGTGGCTCTCATTTTATTCTCTTAACTGTGTCTTTTGAAGAATAGAATTTCTTAATTATTATGTATTCTAGTAATCAGTATTACTTTCTTTTATGGGCTTAGTACTGTGGTATCTTGTTTAAGAAACCTTTCCCTACCCCAAGGTTGTGAAGGTGTTTCATTTATTTTCTCACTTATATCGAATTGACACAGTACCATGTGTTTAAAAGCCTGCATTTCCCCCACTGTTCTGCAGTGCTACCTTTGTTACACACCGGGTGTCTGTATATGTGTGTTTCTTTTTCTGGGCTCTCCATTATATTCTACTGGCTTGTGTGCTAGTGACACTTGCCCTAATTTGCTGTAGTGTTATAAAGTCTTGATATCTGGGAGAATAAGTCTCCCCTCCTTGTTCTTTTTCGGTGTGAATGTCTGACTTTTCTCCACATTTGCATATTACTTTTCGAATAAGATTGTCAATTTTTACAAAAATACAGCTGGTATTTTGACTGGAATTTAAACCTATGGATCAGTTAGGGAGAATTGAATTCCTTATAATAATGAGTCTTCTAATTCATGAACATTATATGTCTTTCTATCTTTAAAGTTTTTCTTTCGTTTCGTTCATTATTATATAGTTTTATTGTGTAGATGAATTACACATCTTTCATTAGGTTTGTTCATATGTATTTGATATTATCTGGTGTTTTCAGCTTTTATTTGCTTACCATTTTCTGTTGGTAAAGAGATCAGTTATATAAACTTTGTATCTAGCAAACTTGCTAAATTCATTTATTCTATATTTTATTTATATTGTTATATGCTTATTTTGTATATAGCAAAATTACTCAACTCAGTTAGTGATTCTATATTTTAGAGGCTGAGGCAGGAGGATTGCTTGAGGCCAGGAGTTTGAGGCTGCCAGGGACCTACAATGAGGCCACTGCACTGTAGCCTGGGCAACAGAGTGAGATCCTGTCTCAAAAAAAGTCTATATTTCAATCTATGGATATTTTGGATTTTCTACATATATAAGAATCGTCTTAATGAGTTTTACTCAGCATATCATTACATAATATTCAAAATGTTCAGGATACAATCTAAAGTCAGTTGACATACAAAAGTCCAGGAAAATTTTCAACTTATGTTAGATAAGAACATCAACAGACACCAACACTGAGATGACACAGATGTTAGAATTATTTGACAAAGACTTAAAAGTAAATATAATCAAAGTGGTCCAGAAAGTGAGGCAAACGTTCTTGAAACAAATAGAAAGATAGAAAATCTCAGGTAGAAGATATAAGATGTAAAGAAGGGGCAAATCAAAATATTAGCATTGACAAATAAACTATAAACTGGGTGAGCTAAATGGCAGACTGGAGATGGTAGAGAAAAGAGTAGGTGAACTTTGAAGATAGTTCAGAATAAATTATCCAATCTAAGCAATAGAGAGAAAAAAGATTAGGGAAAAAAAAAGAACAGAGCCTCAAGGAACTTTGCAAAAATTCAGAAAATCTGAAAATTGTCACGCGTGTCTCAGAAGGAGAGAAGAAACAGTGCCAGGCAGAAAAAAATGTTTAAATAAAAAATAGTGAAAATTTGTTTATATTTTTAAAGACAGCCTATAAATTCAAGAAGCTCAGTGAATCCTGACGAGGATAAACAAAAGTGAATTCATATTCAAACACATAATAATCAAAATGCTAAAATCTGAAGATAAATAAAAAATTTAGAAACAGAGAAAAATGAAACATTATTTATAGAGGAAAGATTCTTGTGACTGTAGATTCCTCATCATAAACCTGGGAGAGGAGCTATATGTTTAAAGAGCTGAGACAAAATACTGTCAACTGAGGACTTGATTTCTACAAAAATATCCTTTAGTAAAAGGGGGAAATAAAGACATTCTCAGAAGAAGGAAAATTAATGAAAATTTGTTGCCAGAAGACATGCACTAAAAAAAAAAAAAAAAAAAAAAAAGTTAAAGGAAGTTCTTCAAAAAGAAGTCAAAGAATGTGAGGGGGAAATGTGGAATACCAGGAAGGAAGAAGAAAAAAAACAAAAACGATCTAGGTAAATACAACAGACCAGGGGTCAGCAAACTGTAGCCTACATGCAACATTCAGCTCACAATCTATTTTGAGATATAAAATTTTATTGAAATGCAGTTATGCTCATTAGTTTATGTGTGGTCTTTGGCTGTTTTCACTTTATAATGGCAGAGTTGAATAGTTAAGACAGACATTGTATGATCTGCAGAGCCTAAAATATTTATTATCTGGCCCTTTACAGAAGAAATATGCTGACTTCTATAATAGACTGTTCCTCTTCTCTTGAATTCTTTGAAATATGTTTGATGGTTGAAAACAAGGATTATAACATTGGTTGTGGTTTTCAAAGTATGTGAATGTACTATGTAAGATAACTGCAGCATAAGAAGGGGAGGGCAAAGGGACCCGTCGGAGGGTAAGTCTCCTACATTTCAGTTAGAGTGGTCAAGTATTGATTCTAAGTAGACGGTGAAAAATAAGGTATGTCATCCCTAGAGCAACCAATAAAAAAAAGAATACAGATGTAAAGTAAAAAATCACAATAGGTAAATTGGTAATACTAAAAATTCTTTAGACAACCTAGAAAGGAAAAGAGCAAACAGTGGAGTGTAAAACACAACGATCAGAAAGCAAATACTATAATTGCAGAATTAAATCCTAATATATCAATGATTACATTACATATAAATTATCCAAGCAGACCAACTAAAAGATAGAGATTGTTAGAATGCATTAAAAAAAAATCATTAGTGATTTCTGTTTTTGGAAAGGTGGAGTAGATGTACTTTTCCCTATTCTTCTCCCCAAACATAACTAACCCCCCTGGACATTATACAAGGGCTGTCTGGAAAGTATCCAGCTATTGTTAATATAACTAGAATGTTTAGCTGGCTGGATACTTTCTGCCCGATAGTTTACAGACAGCCCTTATATACATACAGAAGAAGACTCTAAAAGATTAAGGGAACCATGCAGATTGGTGAGGGAACTTGAGGCCCAGGGAATGACATTGTCATAAACTAACCTAGGTTTTTTCTTTTGTCCGTATATCCCAGACTTGGAGCTAGAGAAGTTGGCAATGCAGAAATGCCAACAGACACACACATTTTTTAAAATCTCCAACAAAGACCTGTTCTTTCTGGCCCAAGGATCAGCAAAGGGCCAGCCAGGAAGACAGAAAAATAAAAACATAATCACGATGCCAAATGCTGGCAAGACTGCAGAGAAACTGGATCACTCTCACACTGCAGTTTCATTATGCATGGTTTTCTGTGTATTTATACTGCTTGGGGTTTGTTGTGCCTCTTGAAACTGTGGATTAATGTCTTTTGTCAGTTTTGGAAAATTGTCATCCTGTGTTTTGCCAGTTTCCAGTAATTTTCAAAATGTTTTTATGAATGAATGAAGACTCTGAGCCTTTTCTAAGGGAATTGGCTGAGACATGTTTACTTATCATACTCTGCATGCATAGTCCCATCTACACAATTATAAATGTGAAAACAAAAACAGAACAGCTATATATGCCGTTTCCCCTGTATCATACACTAAATGATCTCTCCCTGGTTCTCACACTTAGAATCTACTGGTTATCATTTAATACATGCGAGGCTAACTTTGCTATAAGTTTTATTTCCTAATTAAACATTTGTCAGGGTGAACAGTGAATATTCTCCTCAGACCTTTAAAAACTAAGAATATTGGATATTGGATGGTGGGGCATTCTGTTGCCCCTCTAGCAACACTTCTTAATCTCTTATTTTTGCTACCTGGGCACAGTTTTCCAAGCACCTCCATGTGCTCTGTCTCAGTTGCCCTTACAACAACCCCTGGAGCTTTTCCATCTTAGCTCTGTTTTGCAGATGTAATCTGAGGCGAGGAAGTCAAATGACAAAATAAGGGTCTGGAGTGGTAAATCTCATTTCACACCATTCTGAAACTTTCCCCAGGATGGGTCTGGCCGTTGAGTGCCTGTGTATACTCTCCAAGTTATCTGTATGATCTTATGCTATTCCAGTTCCAAAATATCATAGTCCCTCCATGGACACAGTGAGTGGCCAAGCAACAAAGCTGAGCTCCCCGTCTTCCTCCTGTGCTATTGATAGTTGTCAGAGGATCAGCTTCGATGTTGCTCTCACTTGGTCATTGTCAACTTCTGATGGCTGGCCACTGCGTTCCTCATCTTCAAGGCTCTTGTCTCCTTTGCAAAACTTCTTGAACCACTAGTGCACTATATGTTCGTTTGCAGTTCCTGGGCCAGAGGCGTTGTTCTTGTGAGTTGTCTCCGCTGCCTTACGACCCATTTTGAACTCGAATAAGAAAATCACTGGAATTTGCTTTTTGTCTAACATCAGTCCCATACTCTAAAATAAATATAAAATAAAGAGCAAGCAATAAGTCATTAGCAGAAAAACATACAGTGAGAAATGCACATTAAAATGATGTATAAAATAACCTTTATTTAAGAATATTCCATTATCAAACGGCAAATGCTAACAATGCAAAAAGCGCAATGACTTTTGCACCAACCTAATACAGTGAGCCTGGAGATGATGGAGAGATGCCAAGTGGAACTGCCATGAGCCTCAACTATCCAGAAACAGCTCACCTTACTGAATCTCGATTGCTGCTTCTGACTGCTTTGGGGATAAGGAGAACAAAGTAAGTAAGAGTGAGAGCAAGTGGTGGGTGCTGAGGCACCTGCTTTGAAGGCAAAGAATGGAGACTATACTCAGAGCATCAAAGTCCCTCCCAGGGTGAAACCTCTTTACATGGAACAATCTTTCCTCCAACAACCAAATGCCAACTGATGGAATATTTGGGGCAGAACTGTGGGGATGCAAGAATGCGACTGTAACTAAGATAAAAACGTCCCCTGCTTTCACCGTGCCTACAGCCTGGAGGGGAATGTGATTAATACACAAATAATCATAAAACTGTGCTTGAAGCCTCCTCTTGGGAGAAGTATAGGTTGCAAATGGGGCACACGGAAGGTCATGCTAACCCAGTGTGAGGGGTCCTGCAGGGATTCCTGCAGTCCGTGTTATCTAAGCCAAACCCCCAAAGAGAATTAGACACTAGTTAGGCGAGTAGGTATGGGAGAGGAACGGAAGGGAAAGTATGTGCAGGAAAAGGATGCTGTTTCACAGAACTCAAGTTATTGCGGTTCTGTATGACATTAGCTATGGCTTTATTAGCACACAGAATGGGGAAAATATTTCTGTAGGTAAAACCTAGTGTTACTTTGGTAAACTGGGCCCAACTGCATTACCCAAAGTTCAGAGCACTTCCACGAATTGAGATACTGCCTTGCCTTTACTACTGTGCTCAGGTGGGAACGCTGACTTCAGGTACGGAGGCAAGAAAGCACAGGTTAATGCAGATTTCTGCCTCTAATGCCTTGACTGGCAAAATGTGACTTACTCCACCGTCCCTAGGCAGACAGCGCCCTCTAGTGGTTGATCCCCTTTGCTGCACTGGCCCCAATCCATATGCACAGTGAATATGCATTTTTGCCGTTCCCATGGGAAGCTGCAGTTGGCTGGGAGTTGGCAGAGCCTGCTGAAAACCACATAATGCAAGGAGCGTGCTCATTTCTTACACTCTAAGGGCTAACTTGTTTTATTATCGAAATTTTAATCCTTTTAATACGCCTGCAAGGAAGTTTCCAGAATGAGAAAAATTCCAAAAAATAAACGGCAGAGAGGATGAGAACTCTTAAAAATCGGGGATGTTTTGCCATTTCTCTTTCCATCCCACCCCGAGAACTTGACTCGCTTTGGCTGGAGGAAGGGAATTAGTAGCTCAGGAATATGTCTTCAAGGTGTCACCAGATGTCCAGTCTGCCTGGGCACTCATGTGTCCAGGATCAAGACAGGAAAAGGAGGCATGTGTGTGAGGGAGAGGACACCTGTGTCCCAGGTCAGAATGTCCCAGGGCCTGGGCTGCTTCAGTATTCACCCAGTTCTGCCAGGAGCAAAATGGGAATATTTTGCCCAAATGCATTGTGGTGTTGAGGTTACGCAATTTAATTTAGGTACTCCATTAAAACATCAATATTTAAGAAGACGCTAAATGAACTTGATAGAATTTAAATGCTTTCAGTGGCACAGGATGTGTCAATGTAGTAGTTCTGTTTGCCTTTAAGGGAGAAGGCAAGTTGGGGAAAGTGACCCTGCGTTACTCCTCGGAATCCACTAGATGGTGCTGCTGTGATAGCTTTTGGCTAGGCACTTTCTAAAAGCGCTCAACGGTCAAACCAAATATCTAACTTACTAAATGTCTTAGGGCTACCTGCTGATATGACGCTATTGATAATTTATACCATCACACTTACATTAGATTTTCCTGATAATGAGCCTATACTCATAAACCACACAACAGAGTAATTTCAAGGGTTGGAATAAATGTACTTCTCTGGTTATTATTTAATAAAGTTAAAGACTTTTATGTGTGGCCACATTTTTCTCCCACATATGAAGCCTGCCTGTATGATTACCTCTCCTTGTGTTGGGTAGAACAGTGACTTGCACAGGGTAGGAGCTGAATTAATGTTTATCAAAGGAATTAATTCTTTTTTGTTTTTCTGTTTTTACTACTCAGTGGGGATGAGATAACCACTGGATTAAGCTTTTTAAAACCCTCGTCAGACATTGCTGTTGATCTATGCTAATAAAAAGAACGGGAGGCCACTTTTTTCCTTACTTCTGAAAATGGCCTGAAGTTTGTGTATGTGTATATATATATATATATATATAATCATTTCTTTATTTTAAAAGCAAATTGGTTTTTGAGGTTGGTGCCATTGAAATGCAAGAATGGTGCAAAAAGCCATGTTTGATAATTGCTCAAATCTTAATCAAGATTTTATTAAAATCAATATTTGATATGCTCCTCGATTTAATTAAATTAAACCACAGAGAAATGAGTGATAAATGAGTTTGAAAACCAATCACAGGGTGAGGTGTATGTTTCTTTTCATTAGTTTAACATATGAAATGCTGGGTGAAGCAACTGCTGACCATGAGAGAAATACACAAACAAGATAATCGCTTTTGTTTATGCATTAGGAGCACGCGCTCTGTGCCAGGCATTGCGCTAAACACAGTCTCCATGTTCCTTCATCAATTTGGAACCCAAATCCTACGAGATCTGTCCCCTTAGTTTATGAATCAGGCCCAGGTGTTGGCCAGGTTGGCTGTCCCAGGTCGTTCCACTGGCTAATAGCAGACGCAGATTTGAACACAATGACCAGGCTTTTCCTACGACCTCAAATTGCTCAGGAATAGGAATAAAAGGCACAGTTTACGATTAATTTTAGAGAAGGGCATTGGTGGTAATTTTCTTCCTAAAGAAATGTAGCTTTACAGGCAAATGATTAGGAAGGGAACCCAAATCAAAAAGCACGAGTGTTGATTTAGCAGCTCTGAGTCCCAAAGAGTCCCCCCCCCAAAAAAGGACTTAATTTTTCGGATAGACACACAATACAGTTATTTTCTATATAATTTGTGCTTATTGAGAGTGGCAGAGATTTATGGCCTTGGTAACAAAGTGTTTTAATTGGGATTAGCTAATGAAAAAGTGGTGGGATTGGCGAGGGAGAAAGTAGGAAAATGTGATTTCAGCTGAGGTGTTTCTTCTCGTGGGATGCTAACAAAAGGGTTAGTGTTACGCTCTGGGGGCAAGAATCATACTTTTAACTAGGCCTTCGGAGTCTGTGCCTGCATTTTTGGTTCTAAGTAGTCTTAGCCATTCATAGAATCAACTCTAGGAAACTAAAGACATTCTTGTTAAATACCACTGGCACTGAGAGCGAAACTGCAGATTCCTGAAAAATCTCCCTCATTTTTATCCAGCGCTTGTTTGGTGTGATGGAAATAAATCAACAGCAATCACAACTGGGCAACCGTACAGGTTCCCTACTGCAGGCTGGGAAGGGTTTTGCGTTCAAGCCACTGTTTCCTAAACTCTGGTCATTCATGTTTCACATTTACAATTTTCACTGTTACCTCTTGTGCTACTTAAAATTTTCATGTAAAACGGCTCCTTTAAAAAATTAAATACATTTACTTTAGAAAAAATATTTGTTTCATGACCATCAGTGGGAAACCAGAGTCCCTTCCCCTATGAAGGATATGTGTGAAAAGAAAGACAATGAAATCAAAACAGTGTTACTGAATTTTAACTCCAGGGAGGAGTTCAGCCGTCTTAAAGACATGCTTTGATTAGACTGAGACTTCCTCTTTGATTATATCTCAGCGATATAAGAAATTTGAAAAGGGAATCATTTTTTCATTATGTAAATCAGTTTTATCCAATGAGGTGTCCATAGACCAGGAAAATCATGTTTCCTGTCAAAGGTTTACCTTCTGAGTGTGTGTCTTTGCTGCTCATAGGAGGGCTTCACCCTTCTTTTTTTTGCTCCCCAACTTCCAACTTCTCCCCAGCAGTATTTAAACCCTGGTTTCTCTCCATCTAATTATTTCTAAACGTTTAGAAAATCTCATTATGGAAACACACATGGGATGGTGGGCAGATTACAAAATAAACAGTCTCGTTTGTTGGTTGACACTATTTTTCTTCCTACATACTGCTTGAGATCATTGTTTTCTCTAGACATGACAAATTTCCAGTTGTAATGGAACACAGGTCTCTTTACTGCTCCTGTCCTTCAGATACCACCTCTGCCTTCAGAGGCATCTGCGCGTCATGTTTTGCACAGTCTTCCAGACATAGTTTGTGTGCGTGCAAGTCCTGCTTGAATCTGTGTGACCCTCTTTAAATTTCACTCACAGGGAAGCAAACTCTACATGTCATTCTACACTTCTTTTTCTTTAATGCAAAAGTATTTTTCATCCCTTTTTTCCTGTTGGTATATATAGCTCTAGTCTTTTGGAGATTATGTAGAAGTACTCTATGCATGTACCCAATCGCTTCTGATGGACACTGGATTATTGCTCTTTCTTCTGTTAGTACTAATGATGCTGCAATACCCTTGCATCATGGTGTTTGGGCCCACGGAGGGCCACTAAGAAATAACTAAATGTAATGTAGAACAGAAATCACTCACATGGATGGAGTTCTAGTTATTAGAGTTGGAGAAGGCAAGCATGATCATATTTCTTTCATGAATACTGGTTTTCTCTTTTTCCTCAACCACAATATAAATCCTTGTGTGTTGCGGTGTCCTGCACAGCACCAAGCGTCCTGATTTGCCCATGAAGTTGTAAGTTCTGAGTTATGGTTGTTGCATTTGTCTGATACTATTTAATTCTTCCTCACCATAATCACATCTGAAATTAGTTGCACAGTTTTGTGCTTAACGTGTGTCTCTCTGAGTGGATGAAGAGGTCCATGACACCGGGGAGGGACTGTGTCTGTCTTGGGCACTGTTCTAGCTCCAACACCTCGTGCAGATCTGCCACGTGGTAATTCTGCAGTAAATATTCACAAATGAAGGCATCAACAGCACATGTATTAAATTTAGTTTTCTTGCTTGTTATGCACTGAATTGTGTTCCATCTCACAATCTATATGTTGAAGCATAAACCCTCAGTGTGACTGAATTTGGAGCTAAGGCCTTTAAGGAGGTAATTAAAGTTAACTGAGATCATATGGGTAGGGCTTTAATCCAATAGGACTGGTGTCCTATACGACCACCCAGTTGGTTGCTCTTTGATGGTTTCGCAAAGTACTCTAAGACCAATGTCCCGGCTGCCAACGAGCTCTGTTCTACCTTATCATGCTCTAGGCTGCTGTGAATAGGAGAAATACATCATTATCGAGAAGCAAGTCGTTCACTTCCATATCAGAGGGACCACCTGGGGGAGGATGTCCTCTGACACTAAAACTGACGCCATCATGTTCCATTCTAGAATGTCCAAAATGGCACCGTTCTGAAGATGCTTAGTCTGAAAGTTTCCTTGTCTGTGCCTGGTAGGGTGGAGATGGCGGTGTATGAATTTTTTCTCGTGGTAACATTTTTGTCCCTTATCTAGACATCTTTTCCCTAAATACTCAGCAAGATTTGAAGTTGTCGAACAATTTTAAACTTCTCTGACCGTAGGAAAAATAACCGCCATATTATTTTAAGACCAAATAGATGCACATTCCTAGTGTTGCTTAAATGAGAACTACTGGAAAAAAAAAAAAAAAAAAAAAGGAAACAACCCATGAGAGTTGGGGTTGCTATTTCTAACTAAGTTGGAATTGGGAAATACCAGGCGTCTCATAGGAAATCTTATCTCACCGGAAGATGTTCGTGGTCTCTTGGCCCAAGAACGGGGATGCGTTTTTGTGTACGTGAAACTTGCAGACCCAGACGGAGGGCTGGGCTGCCTCGTGGCTTAGCCTGCCATTTATTATCATTCACAAGGTGGTGGTACATGCTCAGCTTTAAGAAGAACTGGCTTTTCAGCAGTATTTTTACCCTTGAGAGTATGGAGAGAGAGCTCTGTGTTGTATATTAATCAGAGCTTTCACGACTCGCCGTGAATGGTATTTGCAGTGTGTCTGGAAGTGTGGTGAATGAACTATGCCCAGAGTGTGTTCTATTATTTATTACTCAGGAGTCTTTCCATCTGAGACATAGGCTGAAATTAAAGGAACCAAATACCTGTCTTTTGCTAGCTCTATGTTATTCCAGTTTCTGCTCCCTGTGTACCCACCTTACCTGCAAAGGATTCCAGGATTTGATACCTCATAAAAGTCAGTTTGTAACTAAAATTGTATTCCCAAATTTGTAGGTTAAAGTGCCCTGCTCCTTCTGTGAATGCATAAGATCTCAGAGCACATCCTGCTTTGCAAACACTTAGCAAACATGCTTGCAAGCTGTTCCTCCGAGACCCACTTCCTTTTCCCAGATGGCAAACTCTTACTCATCCTACAAAACCTGGTTCAAATGTCTCTTCCTCCTCTGCCCTCCCTGACTGTCCTAGGCAGTTCCTTGCCCCTTTCTCTGAGCTGCCACCATGCTTTTCATATACTTTCATGACATGCATCTTCCATGGGTGCAATATGGCCCCAAGGTGGCAAAAACTGGTTCTTGGAGAACAAAAAGATTATTTTTACTTATAAAACACAGATATAGGTACAGCACATAAAAAGATAAACAGTATATAAAATGTTATGGTGGGAGGATATTAGGAAAAAGATATCTAAGAATGCTCATTAGGGTGGTGATAATGAAAACAAAGGTTGAGAAATACCTGCTTTATCTTAGTACTTGTCTCTTACGTGGCAATCATCACTTGGTATTCGGCTGTGTGTCTCTCGCAAATTAGAAAACCATGGCTTTAAAGCCCCAGCCCCTAGCAAAGTTCTTGGCATATATTAGCATTCGCTAGTTATTTACCTGAAGGAGACCACAATTGAGATATTTGCTTCCGAGTATGACTGCTCCGCACCAGGAAACCCTGCAAAAATCATTTTTAATGCCAATTTCCAGGATCTACCTCCAGAAATTCTACTTTAGTGGATCTGGAGCAGGGCCTGGGGATGTATTTTTAAATGCTCCTCAGGTGGTAGGGTTTGGAAACCATTGCTGCAGCCCAAGCTTCTTTTTCTTTGGAAAATGTCTCCACTTAGAAAAACCAAAACCAAAACCAAAATTGGTGTTGTATTCATCTGTTGGTATTTCCTGTCCTGGTCACCATTTTCTAGGAGGAACATCTGCAGGCTCGGGTCATTTCCAGAAAAGTCCAATGGCATGAGCTTCTCTCCTTTTAGTGAGGATTCTAGACTAGAGGACCATGGAAATGTCCCAGGCAGCATGGTCTGGCTGAACCCTAGAAAGGCCTTGGGCAGGTGATTGATTGATTTATTTTTACTAACCTTTGGACAAAGCGGACATAGATGAAAGGTTAGGTGTTTTTGTGACTGCATGAATGAATGCGGGCAGGTTAAGGGAAGCATCAGAGGGTGATTTCTAGCATCATGACCTGAGCTCTTTCTTTACTCCTGTCCTGGAAAAAAAATCATTTCAGGAATCTGAATGGCACTGGAGGAAACCTCCCTATCACATCTCTGGATTCCGCATACCAAGTGCAGAGAGTGACATTGTTTAACAGCCCCTCAGGAGACTGGAGCAGAGGTTCTCCACTCTTGCAAAACCAACACCTCCTTGATATAAGATAGTTCCTAACGCCGCTTTTATTCTTATGAAGTGAATGTCACAGGTAATAATAAGCTACCTATATGTGTAATTCCCAAACACGAATATATTGCCCTAAATGTAATAGAAAGGAGAAATAAAAGGAAATTAAAAGTAAAATGACACTAGGAGACATAATGACATACAATCAGTTGGGTTATAATACTTGTTTTGAAAATGCAAATTCATTCCAACAGGACTGATGTACGAGGGGACCATTTGAGCATTTGTGTTTGCTTCAATGTGGTTTCACCCACGAGAAATGCAGGGTCAACATGGGCAATGGCACCCTACTGAGCCCACTTACACACAACTCAAATGCCCGCCAGCGACCTCGGTTCTTTGCATGCGATGAGCCGCACCCACCCACCCACGCCTGGTGTCACAACTTTCCTTCCGATTCAGACACCCTTCTTTCTCCATGTCACGATAGCTCACAAGCCGCAGCCTTTCCACTGCCCATGCATGCACAAGAGAATTTCCAGTCTTCTTCAAGGTAAAATGCTGCATTTATTGTAGTGCTTATGTGCTTCTTAGCCATTTAACATGTGTAAAACGGTTCAACCATTTTTATTAGTTTCTTTCTTTAAAAGGTGGCACTATTGAAGTTTTTGACTATTGTGCCTCTAATTCCGATTTCCCCACAAGCCCTGTGGTTTTTATTGTGCTATTTTGCATAGGGAGGTGATTTTTAGGAGCACCTATATTACCAGAACTGACTGCACTCAAATGCTTGCCTCTGATATAATGAATTAGTTTGATTAGTTTAATAGAAGGGTCTTCAATGGAATATTGTTGGCACTTTTTCTTTATGACATTTTGAAATGAGGGTTGAAAAGGTGTATTAGTGCCTCGGCGTAGAATATCTTACTAGAGCAGCTCAAATGTGGATTGATGCAGCTGGGCTACTCCGGTGGCTTAAGTACCAGTCATGGCATTGTTGTAAATGATGTGATTACTTCACCTGATGAATAACTTCTTTTAAAGTTCTGAGTAAAACTAAGTATACCTTTTGCTCGATTTATACAGTAGTTGCTTTCCTGGAGAATTTATTTACATTAGCCCCATGCAAAAAAGTTACCTGTATTTATAAAATGGAATCAGATTTTGGCCAGAGATACACACACACACACACACACACACACACACAGAGACTTTTCCATCTATAGAAATGGCACGTGGGAAGGGGAAGAGAGACAGTTCTCTTATCCACTATGAGAAATTCCAGCCCCTGCCCACTAAATGCCATAGTGTCCCCTCCCTCTCATGTGACAGCCCAAACTGCCCCCATAAATCTCCAGGATGTCCTCTGGTGAACCACTGGACTTCAGGTAAGGTATGATTAGGATCGATATGAATTCCTTCACTTCGGCTGAGAAAGTAACTACAGAAAACAGTTGACGTGGCCTTTGCCCAAGTCCATCAGCTCATTTACCATGGCTTCTCCTCATCCTCTGACCTTCTGATCCTTGTAACACACCACCTTGCTTCTGCCTTCGGATGTGTTCCTTTTCTCTTCCCGCTGTCTAGAATGCTGAATAACAAGAAAGAAGGGCGTCAAAGACATGATAAAATATTTCTAGATATTTTTAAGGCCAGCCTTAAAAAAAAAAAAGTCTCTGTTAATCACACCCCATTGGCCAGAACATGGTCACATGGTCTCAAGCTAACTTCAGGGGAATCTGGGAAATGTAGTCTTTTGGGACACCCAGGAAGAAGAAACACCGCACTATGTCTGCCATGGGGCCCTTGGTAGCCAGTCTCACACTGTCCATTTTTTGACCAAGGCCAGTTGAGTTCAAGAGAAACTCTTCCCTGGGGGAATAGTTCTCCATCATCTCTGAGTTTCGGCCAACCCGCCCCACATCGTAGCCACCTACACAGAGGGAACATGTTCAGAAAAGAAGGAGTAAATCAACTAGCTGGTGCAACTTCATCCTTCAACCTGTCACACTTGTGTCCACTTCTCTAGGGCACACTTGACCTCTCGTACCGCTACTCATGAGCCCTGAAGGACCCAGACATTAGTAGTTCTTTGGGCAGTTCACGTCCAAATAAATACTCAAATTATGTAGTACGTAGGGAAAAAGCAGAAATCCTTCCAGGTCCAGGGGAGCATAGGCCATTACTATTTTATAGAATGAAATTCAGAATAGAGGGATAGAATATTTCTCAACTCCAGAGCAGTTACCATAGCTAACATTGACGATGCACTTACTGTGAGCTGTGCATTGTATGAGCATATCACACAAATTATTTTACTTGATCCCTACAACAAGCACCTGAGGGAATGTTTTTATTCCCATTCTATAGATGAGAACACTGAGGCCTCCAGAGGTCAAGGTCTCATGCTAGTAAATGGTGGAGCGTAATTTGAACCCAGAGCCAATACTTCACACCCTAATGACTCTGGACTCCCTGATGTGTAATGCAGAAGCCTGAGATTATCCTCCTCAAACCAGGATTGATGTCATATTATGAGATCCATAGCGAATCTGACAATCTTGCCTAATGACTCTGCAGCCCTGGCCAAGTGGTCCATGTTTCTGCTTACACAGGACACAGACACACACGTACACACCTAATCTCAGTACTCCCATGCGCGGCGGGCCGTCAGCACACAGCCGACTGTGAAACACATGGCACTAGCAATTGAGGGTTAAAACATCTTTATAAGGTATAAATAAATAATAACGTGGGAAGAAAGAAGTTTGCTGGCTGCAAGATGCCAGCTGTAATTTCAAGGAAATGTTGATTGCATGCTTTAGGAACTATTTCACAAAGCCTTGCTCCAGTGCAGATTTTCCTTGTAAGGTAGGATGAAAGAAAAAAGAGAGAGAGAAGAGAGAGACATTTTTAGTTTTACTTGGTGCTTATTGTTTCCCCGTCAGCAGCTGTGCCGCCGCGGTGTTGATTATGCAGAGAAGAATTATTTTGATTATTGACAGTTGGCATTCTTCTCGTAATTTGGAGTTCTTCATCTCGGGATTGTTTCCTCACCTCCTCTCCTGTCTGCGCATGAATAAAGAATCTAAAAGCACTTGCCAGGACCCTTACCCCAGGCAGCTGTTGGGAGAAACGGAGTTGAAAGTTCAGACGCAATTTGATGTGAAACTCTACCCACCCCGTTTGTTCCTTTCTCTGCGCTGTCACTTCAGAGCGCAGAGCTCCTGGGGTTCACCGCGACGGTCTGAAAGGTCCCCCTGCAGGGACAGAACCGCGCACAGAAAACCCACCTGCTGGCCGAGCCGTCTCCCCTGGCCGTGTCCACGCAGAGATGTGTGCCAATGCATTTGCAGCCGGGGCTGGCGGAAACAAACAGTCTGTGCCACTTTTTGGGTTTTTTTTCCTTAGAAAAAGAACAGCTTAGAAAAACAAAAAATTATCTAAAGATCCCCCTTTCAGGTGATTTTCAGTTGGTGTGACTGGTTCCTTTGACATACTGTCTCGCGAGTCCTTGGACCACTCTATGTCAGCCTCAGGTCAGACACGCCTCGAATGAAATAACACACTTGGAGCTTTCTCTCCTTGGGAGTTAACGCCCCTGGGGATCACGCTCCACTGAGAGGGGATGAAAACCAGTGGACAGCTACCCAGCTTCTCCTCCTGCAGGTGGGCAGTGCTAAGAAGGACTTTAGCTACCTGTCAGAGATCCCGGCAGAATCAAACCCTGTCTGTCGTCTGCAGCGGGGACTCCAGCGTATCAATATTTCCTTATCTTGACTTTCCCGAATTCCCGCGTCATCTCCCAAACAAATGTCACACATCAATGCCTTGTCTTAGGCTCTGCTTTTGGAGAGACACCAAACAGTGGGGGATGAAAAGGTTTTTTCCTACTTAATTTGTTTTTCCTTTCTCCTTTCCCAGATCTAATCCATTTCTATTGTTTTGGAGTAACTATTAAAATTCATTCTTTAAAAAAAATTTAGGAGTAACATAAGTACGTTGACTGTGTACATATATCCACATATATTCTATATTGAAGAATAAAAAATATATATATAAGATATGAATGTATATAGTTATTTATTTTTTAACATGAAGGTCATCTCTTTGTGGAGACAGTACCTCGTGGGCAGAACTCAGTCCTGAGTCAGACAGAGCTGGGGTTAAGTTGTGGCTGTACTTTCAAGGAAATGTTGAACTTGGGACAGTTATTTACCCTCCTTAGGCCTTAGTTCCATGTCCTGTAAAAGAGGGCGATGCTTATTGATCAAGATTGGGCATGGGGCCTGCTAGCACGGCGCTGAGCATTTAGCAAGCACTTCGTGCGTTTCGGTGATTACATAAGAAACAAAAGTCTCCACTCAGCCACTCATACCCCTCTATTCCCTGTGGGAGGAGGTAGGAAACCACTGAATCTGCTCTGTATCCTTCTAGACTTTTTCTGTTTATACAAACGTTCTTTACAAATGCATATGTATATGCTGTTTTATGTAGTTTGCTGTCTTTCTCTTTTATGCATGTGGGACCATAGTTTTCATACTCTTCTGCAAGTTGCTTTTCATTTTAAACAAATAACATATTGTGAACATCCTCTTAGATCAGAAT
>CAUYMX010111315.1:0-26922 GCA_963573855.1 Lepilemur septentrionalis
CACACTTGTTCCTTTTGCCTGGAAAACCGTCTTTGAGCTCCTGCTGGTCTCAACTCAGGTGCCACCTCCTTAGAGAGGAACACTCAGACCATCCTATCTAAAGGGGCCACCTCCAGCACTTTCCGCTCATTATTTTCTCTATGGCTCTTGTCACAGTCTCATTAACTTATTTTGGGTGGGTTGTAGGTTTTGTTTTTTTTTTCCACTTTTTTCACAACCTCTCTTGCTAGAATATAAGCATCAAACTGCAAGGACCTTGTCTTGTTGCCTGATAAATCCCCATCACCTAGCACAGTGTTTGGCATTTGCTAGGCATTCAGTATATGTTTGTCAAATGAATGACTCCTATGCCTCTCAATATAAATTCTCTTAAGTTAGGTGACGTGGGAAATAAATATAGTTTTAATCCCTTAGCAGGGATGTTATCACAAAAGAACAGCTAATAGGCTGGACCAAAAAATTTTATTATTTCTGGTGGCACAAAGAATTTCTCTCCAAGATTCTATGGACTTTTTTTGTTCCTCGTAAGTTTTTAAGTGCATATATTCCTAGATTTTGAGGCATAGGCTGCACAAAGAAGTTACTCCTTCGTGGATACAGTTAGAACTTCTACTATGGACTATGATATTAATAATATACTCAGTACCGTAACCTACTGCCAGATCTTCCTACTGGAAAAGAAGTATTTCTGTGGGGAAAGTCTTGTCTTTTGAAAAGAGAGACCATCACAGATGGTGTTCTTAAGAATGTGGAAAACTGTGGCATGATACAAACTACTGCTGTAAAGCCTTTTCTTCAGTAGCATGCTGTTTATTGTCATTCATTCATTCGACATTTGCTGACTCCCTACTGTGTGCCAGGCTCTTTGTTTAGGTACTGCCCTCAAGGAGCTTACATTCTCATGAGTATGGAAATTGACAATTACAGTAAACATTTGTGTGTGAATGATATGAACCACAGAGGAGGGGCTTCTAACTAGGGTCTCAGGGAGCTTCTCTTAGAGGTGGTGGTACTCAAGCCATCTTAGAAGACACAAGATTTTAATCCATAGGAAAGCAGTCCTCCAGCTTTTTATCTTAATACCAAATAGAATAATGGCTGTGTATACCTCTGAGAAGACTGCATGAATATCACCATATCATGCCAGATGCTGAAAGTGGATTACTTTGCCCTCTTCCCTTTACCTCTGCTACCTAGAGCTGTGCTGTGCTGAGATCAGTATCTGTGCTTTTGTCAGGTTTTCTGTTTCCTTCAAAAGCTTCATCTTGTGGCTGGACTGGGTGTCAGCTTCTTGTTTCTTTGTGTATCTCATTATCCACATTATTGTCTTCACTCTCTTGCGTGACAGTGTTTGTGGCTCACTTGGAAACATAAGGAAGTCTCAACTGTGCTTCTGGTGCACTCAGCTCTAGGGAAATATTGTTCGTTGCTTGAGATCATTGCTAAAAGCAAAGGAGAGAGAATGTGGACAATTATACATCATCTTTGTCCTTACGTTTAGACATGTTTCCCAGGGCAGTAGACACTAAAGTGGGTTGCACGCATGAAGGTTCTTTGGAGTGAGTAGGGGAAGAAAAATTTTAAACTTACATTTATTTATTACCTTATGCTTGAAATTTTCTTTTGATTTTAAATTATACATATATTGGTCTAGTAGCACATATTTCTATTTTATGTATATGTATTATTATATAAATGTATAATGTTTCCTCGAGTTTTTTTATTCATGAGGGTGCACAGTCAATTGAGTTTGGCAACCACTGCTCTGTGGGAAATGATCAGTGCAAGTGACCTCTATGCAGTGTTTGAAAATAGGACCGATTAAACACTGAGTTCTCAGGGGTACCTCTCTATCCTTTGAAATAGTAGGGTCCCTGTCCAGCAAGGGGTCTGTGGAGAAGGGGCCATCTAGCTCCAGTGTGGTGGACTGATGAGATCGGATTCTTTTTGCAGCAGCCTTTGCCAAGACTGGACTGTTTAGCAAAAGCCTGTCACCAAGGAGGGAATGTCAAGGAGTAGTGGAGGTAGGGAAGAGGCAGGTGAATGACTGAACTAAAAATTGTTTCCATTGGAAATTTTATCTCTTTCTTGTCCCATTTTATTTGTAGTAGGCAAAGATTTCTTTGAAAGCATCTAGGCAGCATTGGGAATTTCACACCCATCATTAGAACGATGTGTGTGTGTGTGTGGTGACTATGTTATCGTTAGTGGTATAATTTTATTTTGCAAAGAGAGAAGTGTTTCCTGTTTTATCACAGCTTTCCCCGAGGAGGGCTGGTGTATTAATTTGCTGTATTGCCTCCTGGCTGTTCCCAGGCTGTTTTTCCTCTTCATCATGGAATTTTTAATGGCCCTGCTGCCTCTTGGGAAGCATGTGAGGAAGAGTTCCTCAGGGAGCGCTTCCCTTTTTTCACATGCCTATAATTACTCTCCTTTAAGAGCACAAAGAGTTTGATAATCATGCCTGAACTATGAAGGCTCCCTCCTGTCAGGTTACTGAGCTGAGGCTGCTGCCTGCCTGGACACTGCCGATTCTGCTCTCCCGAGCACTCAACTACTGCGTGAGAGCCAGGGCTTTTCAACCACTTCCTCAACCGCCACAGCCATATACAGCTCTGGTTCTCAGAATAGGTCTGGGGGCCCTAGGGGGTGACGAGTGACTTCCAGGTACTCTCTTGTTTAGTTTTTCATTGCTATAAACAAATAAATAATCAACCATAATTTTAAAATAACACTATATTGATCTATCATTTTAAGACAGCCCAGATGGCAGGTGCAGTGGATGAGAGGGAGAGTTTTGTGATCTTTGCATTATCTAATAGACTTGTGGATTTCAGAAAACCACTCTAGAAATACTCAACTTTGCTGGTTTTCAATCCTGGCTGCACTTTGGAATCACCTGAGAACCTTTAAAAAATAGATCCATGCTGGGCCCCACTTCCAGACATTCTGTTTTAATTGGTCTGGGATGAGGCCCAGGCATTGGCATTATTTTAAAGCTCCCCAAGTGATTAATATGCAGCCAGGGTTAGGAACTGTTGCTCTGAGTGCGTATGGTTTTATGACTGGTGCTTTGTAATTTGCTTAATAGGGACTTGATATTGTAATTGCATGAGCTGTGTGCTTTGGTATTGTGTGCACCCTTCCTTACAGGCCTGTGGACTTTGGAGAGCCTGCTGCAGGTGAAGAAGAGCGTCAGTATCTAGCACAGCGCCCGTCACGTGGTTATTAAAAAATGGGGGAGCAGAGTTTTGTTGGGTGGATGTATAGGTAGTTAGCTGTGTGTGTGGATGAAATCATAAACCAACTGTTTTGGTTTTGTTGTTTTGGTTGCTAGTATTGGGATTTGCTATTAAAATAGCAATACTTGGTGTTAAGAATTGCTGCTGCTCAAGTAGCAGATGGTGTGAGTGGTGTTCTCGTAGACGCAGAGATATTGTTGTCAAGGGCACAGTCACAAGTTTGTAATAAGGAGACTAGTGCTGCAGGCAGCTTTCCCCAAAATGAGAGATTTATTGCTTGTGAAGGATAGTGTTTCTTACCATCATTACCTATAGGAAGTGATAACTAGAACTTATCAACTGCTACATACAGGTCAATTGCATCTGTATGATGCACAAGTCACCAGTTGTAGTTTTTCAGTGTTTCATGGCAGTTTTGGGTTTTCTCCAACTCAAAGGAAAGGTCATGGTTTAGTGACTTCTCTTCTATTTTGGGTAATAATTTGGTATTGCATTACCATTTCCATTTATTCTTTCTTATCTTTAATTCTGAAATAGCAAAGCACTGTTTGATATCTACTCTTCATAGAGGTCAGCTTCCTTTGTAAATAGACTGTTTTTCCTTTGAGAAATCTTATTTTCAGTTCTAGTAAGGATGACAGATACAGCCTGGTATGTAAATATTATACATGTTCTTTAATGAGTGAAAGAAAAGTCTTATAGCTTCTACCATTTTCTTCATAGTCCATTGGCATAGGCAATATGAGATCCAGAGTGTGTATATTAGTGTGAGATAGATCTGGGCAAATGACTTAACCTGCTCATACCTCAATTTCCTCTCTTTAAGATGAAAATATCAGTACTTTTTTATTGAATGGGTAGGGATCAAAATGAAATAATATATGTAAATATTTAACATCTTGGTAGCTAATATTATTTTTGTTGTGTAGTTACTACCCTACACTGTCCTTAGGATAATTAAAATTTTAAAAACTTGGAGTCAGCTTCCAGAGTCATTTGCTAATAAGATGTAATACAGATATTTGAAGTGCTTAAATGGTTTCAAATGGACTATAACGTATAAGAGGAGGCATTTGGACAGTGTTCGGGTATAAAAGAGAGAGACCTTCCTGCCCATTAGAGAGTTGAAATATGATATGCTGAGCTCATTTGTAATTCATTTTATCTGTTCACAAACATTATGATCTGCATATCAGAGTTGTGTGCCCAGCTGGCTGTGCCACTTGACAAGGAGTTTCAAAGAGCAAGAAGAAGACTCAATTCATACTATTAATTTTGACCTTTGGAGCCATAATAAACAGCCTCAGGTTTTACCCCAGGTCTTGGGGGAAAGAACCTTTTATTAGTCCTATGCTGTTGAGGATGCTGTGATGTACAGGAGCTCTTGCTCACCTCTTTAGTGCCTTAGTTTCAGCCTGTGTGAGGCTATGTTTCTGCTATACTATTGCCTGTAAAGCCGCCCAAGCCTATTGGAACTGCCCTTTACATAGTACACAATGTTTGAATCTTTTGTCCTCTGTTGCAGAGTCTTGTTTACAGCAGTTCTCAGCTGGCTGGTATCTTACTGCCTAAGTGGAGTGATGAAAGCATTTTTCTCTGTGTTTTTCCATTGTAATACACCCATCTTCCCAACCGATATGAAACAGTTTTGCTCCTGTGGGTGGCATGAAACAGCTTCATGACATGACTACCTTACCCTAGCTGAGGGACGTAGATTAGACAGAAGGATTTTCAGGTGCTAGTTTGTCACGAATTGCTAAGGGTCAGATTTGAGTGAAAACCATTAGTGGAATTGCCAGGCTCTCTTCCTATTAGAAAAGCCTCCTCTGTTTCCTATGATAATTGTAAGTGTTTTTCTCTCCTTACCTGCCCCTAGTGTCAGATGCCTACATCTTTTTCCACGTGCAAGTCTGTGAAAATACTTCCCTCCCTGGGTGTTTAATAAATGTCAGTTAATCCTAAAGGTAGAATCGCATGTGAGGAAGGGGTGTTTCTGCTTCCCTAGATTTAATCCTTTCCCTCATTTTATGCTAGCACCTTACTTGTTCCCTGATTACAGCACATTTTCTTGGATTATTAATTCTTGATTTGTGAGTCGGTCTTCCTACTATGTTATGAGCTCCTGGGGATGGGACGCCAGCTCAGTCCTCTTATGTCTAACCTCTCCACATCCAGCATGGTATTTTACACAGGGTAGGCTTCCATGAATAGTTGAATAGGTTAGTAATTAAAGAGAATGATTGGAATATATGGTGTGTATGGCCTTTGGTCCCTAGATACATCATATTTTTTTCTTGATGTTACTTATTTGTGTGAAAATTTTACCCTAGATTTTTATTTTTATTTCGTACAAAAAATGAACTTTTCAGCATCTTTTAAAAATGAGTGATTTTTGAAGGTGAACTATTCCTTAAATTAGCTTGCCACTGGCAGATAAAGACAGTTTTCTCTCCTTAGGAGTGACTCTAAACACCTTTGTTCCAAATCTAAAGCAGTCACTTCAGTAATTTTTTTGCCAACATTGGTTCTATTAAACATGCATGTATTTCTCAAAGTAATTTTTTTTCCCCTAAAAGTACATTCCTGCCCCAAGGACATAGTGATCTGTCCAGTTTCCTAAGTAACACTGCAGTTTTAACAACTCACCTGATCTTTCAGTTACCTGCAGTAAAAAATAAAATAGAAATGTCGTGTTTATGCGTGGATATAAAGAATACTCTTTCAATTAATTGTTAATCTTCAGCATTCACCTTCACGCTTATGATAAGAATTTAGTGACTTTTTCTGAAGTGAGAATTTTTTTAAAAAGAGTGTATTTATTGCTTTTACTGCTCCTTCTCCCCTCTGGCCCCCACCATCTTTCTCCCCTTCCTTAAATTCTTTTTGGCAAATGCTGCCACAGTGGCAGAATGTGACACTCTTAAGGGAAGTACTGATCCCAGCACATGTGCTGCAAAGGAACATGCCCGAGGTATTCACTGGCCTGAGTGAAGATTGTCCCTGAGGCCCTGATCAGATGAAACAGAACAAGCACAGCCTGTCTTTTCTCTAAGTTAATTGCTTATATACTGGGGAACAGTATTTTTGTCTAAATTTATATTCATTTAATCATTTATTGTTCTTTACATTAAATATTTATATCTCTATTGTTGACTAGGTGAGCTTTGGGATTTTGGTAGATTTTTTAACTCAGCAAATTTTGTGGTAGGTAGGTGCTTATCAGAATTACCTGGGGAAAAACTTCAAAATAAACAGAGTGATTATGTTTCCACTCCAGCCCAGCCTACTAAATTAGGATCTTGGTGAGGACATGTGTATTTTGTAAAAGCTCCTTATGTAATTCTCTGATAACCGTTTGCTACTCCAATTGAGAATGAAGTTTTAATTTGGTAAAGACTGGCATAACTTAGACTTAACCTTTTTTGCACTCTGAGTAATTGAAAGATCTCTTCCCTAGACATACAGTACATGGTTTGCAACCCGAGAATAACGACATACTGCTCTTGAAAAAGAGTTTTAAAATGTCTGGTTAAATCTTCCAACCTTTCTACCTACAGGAAGGGGCTCTGTGTGCTGGTGAGAAAGGGAAGCCCATACTCTTTCCCCTTGCCCTTTCTGTTATCACATTTGTGCATTGTCCCTTTTTAGTTTCTTTTTGTACAAGTAAACAGCGATACTGTAAAAGTTAAATAATACTTGTTAAATAAATAACACATTTTAAAAAAATACCCCTAAATCAAAATTGAGGTGGGAAGGAGGTCAACCTTTTTGCTTTTCCTTCTCTTCCTTAATTTTTTATGTCTACAGTTGATGATATGGAATTACTTTGGGATAAACAAAAAACTGGAACTCCCCATGAATAGGAAGCAGAGGCTTCAGCAGTTGCCTGCCCACATGCTAAGGTCCCCAGAATAACACAAGAGGCCTTTCCAGGCCACAGATATTATTCTTTACTCTTGAACGGGGCTATCCTAACGTTCTGACTGTGCTGTACAGTGTGGCAGCTTCCATTTCCTGTCTCCTTTAAATCCTCTTGCTTGAAGCACCCAGCTTCCTTATTACTAGCCCAGGCTTATTTTGAGCCCTTTTCCTTCTTTGTCCTCTTAGGTTCTTTCCAAGCAGATGGAGCCCTCACCTGGAAAAATAGATTTTCCTAAACCATAAACTCTACCAGTACTAGTGTTCACTTAAAACCAAAAAGGAAAATGTCTTACTGTCTTTTTATAACAGTTCGGCTGTTTCTCTTCTTCCCTCCCCAAATATTGACTAGGAAGGGTTACGTATAGAGAAAAACATCCCTTGTGTACTCAGTCTTAAGATATGAGGTTAGTCTTCCTTCTGCAAAATAGCTCTCCAATCTTGAAGTGGGTCTTAAGAGAATTATTTTAAGAGGGAAGGAGCATTTAAACTGAGTTTTAAAAATGAGCATGTCCTCTTTTTATCACTGCCTTAGTTTCTCTGTTCATATTCTATAGCCTAAAAAGCTGTGCAGCTACAAATAGGCTTAGGTTATAAGAGATCTTAGGTTATAAGATCTCTAGGTTGCAAGGCAGATGGTGTCTAGTTTGTTCATCACTACATCCCTAATGTCTAGTACAATGCTTCGAACAGAGTAGGTGCTCAGTAAAAATTGTGACCAGTGAAAGAAGCAAAAACACTGCTGAGCAGAAATGAAATAGTCCACACACAAACACATACTTTTACAACAAAATAACAAGCTTATTACTTGGTTAACAAGCTTTGTTACTTGGTTTCCTTAGAAAGCCTTTAGTTCTTTCCTAAGTTACAACCAGAGGAATTTGCAAAATTTGAAGGATTTAGAATGTTCAGGACAACTATTAGAAGTAGGAATGGAGTGGGTAGGAGTAGACTGTTTACCGTAGAGAGAAGTGCCAGGCTAGAGGCTTAGCAATTGGGGTTCTGCCCATGACATTACTGAGCAGAGAAGGGATGGGGGTCCAAGAACCATTGCCTAGAGGGCCAGGGTGGTATAAGGACCACTTGAGCCACTGAGTCCTCAGTAGCCCCCTGAGGATGTGGCAGAATATAGTGCCATATAATAACCTATGTGTATGATAATAGATAAGTATTCTTTTACTAAAATAAGCATTTTAAAAACCACTATATTTCCATTAAAATGGTTAAAAATTTTAACATTTTGGTGTATAAATGATTTCATCTTTTTACTGCAAAATATCTATCATTCCTTAAAAGTATGCAGTAAGTGTTACTGACTAGATCCATAAAGGAGCTGACAATATGGGCCCTTAACCTTGTTGCTGACATATATCAAACGTGCAAAGCTGTGAAAATGATGGATGAGGTGTAAATACAAAGCAGTATTTATGTAGTTCAGCCCAAGTTGGTACTCCAAGAATTAATATCATAAAACACAGCATATTGTAAATGTTGATCTTGAGGAAGCAGTGTTTTTAATTAAACTTTTTGTTGAAGGATAATATACAGAGTAGTGTAAAAAGAAATATACATCTGATGGATTGTCACAAAGTCTCAGCCAAGTGCCCAGCATCCAGATCTAGAAAAAGAGTGTTACCAGAAAGAACCCTAGAAGCTCTCCGGATCTGTTCTAGTTTCTTTCTGTCCTCCCTCACATCCCTGCTGCTCCAGGGTGCTGCTGCTCTTATGTCCAATAGCATAGTTTAATTTGAAGCAGCCGTGTTAACATTTATTTTGAAAAGTTTTTTGGAGATTCCTTTAATGAGCTGAAGGTAAAGAGGAAAGAAGCATGACTATAAACTGTCATCATTTGTTTGAATTTGTTTTTGTTTCTGAATCATGCTTGAGGATAAGCATGATTGAATTAGATCAAAATGCTTGGGTTGTTTGAGTTTTGGTCTATATGTACTCAAGTCCCATGTTTGTGGAAAAGATGGAAGCTCCATTCTCTAGATTTCTCTGTTCTGATGAGGAACAAATTTTCTAGTGTCACTTTATTTTCTGCCTGTGTCTTGGCTTCAAAGGGAAGTCCTGTCTACCTTTGATGTTGTCATCTATGTTACTTTATTGATAAATCAGCATGCTACTAGACTTATTCACGTAAGGTATGAAATATGAACTGTTTTCCCTATTTTACACATTTATTCAGATTAACTATTGGGGTTTTCAGAATTAAGTGTTCATGGGGTATTAACTTAATTTTCTATACAGGAGAGAGTGACCAATAAAAGGTGATTTGGATGGAATTTTCCAAACCAGTGGCTTTGTATTGTAAATCTTGGCTTATAGCACTCTTTGCATTCTAAAAAAATTTCTTAGGATTCCAGTCAAATTCTTATATTTTCCTGTTTATAAATTGAAGTGACTCTTAAGCTTTTGCTACTTAGAGAAATGAGTGTGTGTGTTTTAAACTGTGGAAGTTGTCAGATTGGGGGGGCCCTCTGAATAGGGAAATTGTTGATTCGACAGTTGTCTTGTTGCCTTGCTAACTAGATTCTCTTAGATTTGCTGGAGGTTCCAGTTTTAAGACTATTAAGAGTCTTGATCCCCAGCTGGGACTACCAATTAGGAGTTTATCTGGTGTGACTTTACTGGATTCCTTTTTATGTTATATACATTAGCTATTAAAAAATTTTTTTGGTGAAATATACATAGTATAAGATTTACCATTTTAAGCCAGTACATTTAACTTTTAAGTGTTCAATTGGCCATTTGATTAGAACTTTTATTCATTTGTATCAGTTCTAATCAACAGCTAATGAGGATCAGCTATGTGTGTTGTGCTGTGGTTGGTAGATCACTGGAAATTATGAAAGTATAAATATGGTTTCTGTACTCAGGATCCCTGTTCTTAGTCTCAAAGAAATTAAGCCTTTTTGTTTCATTAGGCAAACAAGATATATGTGCACCCGTTAAATATTGATGGTAGATAAGGCCTCAAATGTTTAAGGAAAGCTTTGTATAAAGGTGGGACTCAACTTGGCCCTTAATTGGGGCAGGATCTGTCTAGTTTGAGAGAAACGAGGAGTGGGGAGCAGTGTGAATTATTAATAAAGTGGTATACCAGCCATTTCAGTGTTAAGCCCATTGTCTTTCAGAGAATCTTTTGTTTTTCTAGTTTTGAAGCTCTTAGTGTTTTGTTTTTAAGATAAGCTGAATATTCAGTTGAGGAAACATTATTGACATATAATTAATACTTTTAAAAGTCACAGAAACCAAACTTAATTAACTTGTGACATAGACAGTATTAAAAATTCAGAATTATAGTGGCAGAAGGGTTAAATTTCCTATTAAAATTCTATGC
The DNA here is from genome assembly GCA_963573855.1 of Lepilemur septentrionalis. Classification (NCBI taxonomy): domain Eukaryota; kingdom Metazoa; phylum Chordata; class Mammalia; order Primates; family Lepilemuridae; genus Lepilemur; species Lepilemur septentrionalis. The sequence continues at coordinate 10,504 of CAUYMX010111315.1, forward strand.
AAATATCTGTGTTCATGCAGCATTAAACTTTTCAATATATTACCACTTGGGAGTAGGTATTTCATTAGTGGATTTAGAACAATTGCAGTTACAGTTTTTATGAAAAATAATTGTGCAAAAATATGCATGTAATGAAATGCATATTTATTGAAATTAATCTTGAATGTCTGCTACACTGAAATCAGGTAAAAAGTTTAGCAGGGGTGTGTATTGTGTGTCAAGAGTGAGTTATGATTAATTCTGAATAATCTTGTGCTAACACTCAGTGGCAAAAGATTGTGCCTGTTGGGTTTTGTCTGTAATAGGTCAAGGATTTGATCTGGGCTGAACATAATGTCTCATATACAATATGAATTACAAAGTTAAAACCATTTTTTCGCTTCTCATATCTGCAGACAGGCTAATGTACACTGGGGACCACCATGTTCACGTGACATCAAGAGGAAACGGAAACCTGTGGCCACAGCATCTCTGTCTAGCCCCAGTGCAGGTGATTATATGCAGTTATCATTTATTGAGCACCTATGGTATGTTGGGCACTAAATTATGTGTCTCGTATACCTTTTCGTCTAATCTTTGTGATAAGATAAATCATTTTATTCTCATTTTACATGGACAGATTGAGACTGTGAGAAGTAATTGTCTGGTTCTCCCTGACCTTGAAGTCTACGTTTTTCACTGTCACGTGGCTTTCTAACGTGTGAAACTCCGTGTTCCTCTATCAGCATTCTCCAGTCATCTAATCTCTTGTTCTAGCACAGCCAGGAAACTGGGTCCATACTAATGAAAATCCAGTTGAGGTGGCAGTTTGGTCAGTAGTCAGGGAGTCCTGTGGGTTAATTTGCTTCTTTGGTGTACAGTACAATACATTCTACTGCTTTTATGAATAATACAGTGTAGTATTTTACTAGTCAAGAAATTTTTAATTAAAAACAAATTTTCAGTTTTCTTTATAAAACTAATAGTAATTGGCAGAAGCCAAAATAGTGGTTCTTTTCTGTGGGGGGTAGTGACCGAGAGAGCACAAGGAAACCTGGGGTGCTGGAAATGCTCCAGGATATGAACTAGGTGGGAGCTCCGTGGCTGTTGACATACGTAAAGATTCTTGAGCTGTGCATTTAAGATTTATGTACTTTACTTCATCTATGTTATCCTTAAATTAAAAAAAGGGATAGTTGTATATTCATATCAGTGAGAAAATTGGATATTGAGTATATATCATAGATTATTTTCCTCAGCAAATACTATATATTACAGAGATCAGAGCAGCTGATAGCTGAGGAAAGGGTAAACCCCAGACAGACACAGAACCCTACCTACAAGTTTTGACAAACTCTGAAACTGTCCTTTTTGAGCTTCTGTTTGGGATGTCTGCTTGAAGGTGGCTCATACTGGACAGTGTTAATCACAAGTCTGATGATCATAGTAATTTTTTTTTTAGTGTTTTTCACGTGGCCAGGCCCTGAGCCGAACACTTGGCAAGCATTATTTCACTTAATGTTTGCAACAGTTTTGTAAGGTAGATGCTGTTTTTATTTCCAGTTTACACTTGAGAAAACTTAGGGTTAAATCACTTCCCCCAGGTCACATGGTTGATCAATTGCAGAGCCAGGATCAAACCAGTTTCCTTGTGACTCTAGAACTGCCCTCTTAAACACTGCAGGTGTTCTGTCTTTTTATATATGGCAGGATTGATTCCAAACTATGACCCCACATCAAAACTCAGATCCTCATCCAGAGTGTGGTATGTAAAGCATTAAAACAAAACCTCTCCTCTTTTATCTCTTCTTTCTTTTTTTCCTCCTTAGTATCTAGCTTCTGTTTTTAGTTTTTAATTCTTTACAGGAGAACATCCATTAAGAAGAGTTTTAAATCCTTATTCCATGTTCAAATCGGGAAATGTAGGAGATGTGGGGGCAATTAAACAAGACTTGAACATGAAATGTTTCCTTACTGAGTGAGCCTAACTCCTCACACTTGTTGACTAAGTCCTGCTTCACTGAGCATTTTCTTTTTTTTCTACTCACAACCTGAGTGCCCCATGGAGGTGAAGGACATAGTCTGAGCCTGTGCCATCAGTCAGTAGAACAAATGGGCTTGCTCTGCCTAACATCGGGCCATCTCGGATTCCACCTCTTTTATAGGAATGAGTGATGAAGAGAGGTGCGTTCCGCTTTGCCGCTGTATTAATACACATCAGGGGCCAGCTCCTGGCACTAAATCACGCTACTGCATACATCTGTTATCGGATTCTTCACCAGTGTGATGAACAAGACTGCAGATAGAGGCTTCCTTGTGTCATTCTTTATAGGATTTTCCTAAAAGAATAAATAGCTCAGATCTCTGCCAACACTCTCCCCTGTCACTGTGATGAATTCAGCTTCTTTCTTAAACATGCAGCCACAAATCTTTTCCCTTTTCCCCCTCCCCCACTGGTAGAAAGTTTTGAGTTGAAATTGAGTGAATTTAAAGATATTAATAAGGCTAGAGAGGTGAAGAACAGGAAGAAACAGTGTGTCTTCTTTGTCTTTTTGTACTAATAGTAATAAAAGGCCAGCGAAAAGACCTGTAAATGACCATAGGGTCGTTAAGTAGACATCTTGAAAGTGTAGCACCTTTATTTTCTTCTTTTATCTTCACTCCCCTCTCTTTTATGGCTTTCTGGCATGCAGGTGTCTGATGCACAGAGCCACACCCGAGTTCTTAGTGAATAAGCACACAAACCTGCTTCCACGACTAATACACCAGAACAGGGATTCCCAGCAAATCTGGACCTCATGCTGAAGTAAACTATGTATATGCTCTTAAAGAATGTACTTGGATAAGAAAAAATGGGCTATTTTCTTCCAAATATGAGACCAAGTACGTACTAAACATAAGGAACCCAGATGAAAACCAGACTTCATTTTCTTTAAATGATTTTCTTTCTCAGATTGGTAGATCAGAGCACTTAGCATGCAAATTCCAATCCTTCAAAAAGTAAACACATGGCTTTTGGGAAAGAGAAATTGAGGTGATCAGAGATTCTGTTCAGAGCCTGGACTATTTTGGCCATTCCCTTTTCTGTCCTTTCTCTCCCTGGGATGGGATGTATGTCCTTAGAGCATCATTCAGAAAGAATAGTACCTAATAGTTAATCTGTTAATTAGTTACATCAGGTTTCCAGTGCCAGGCCAGTGATCCTAGAGATGCATTCAAAGGGCAGGAATTCTTAATCTGTTTGCTCACTCCTGTACCCCTAGCATCTACAAGAATACCTAGCCCATAGAACAAACTCACTAGATATTTGTTGTATGACTAAATTAATAGACTTAAGGTCAAAAGAGTTATTTTCAATATTATTCTAACCCCATAGTTGGATTCAGTAGGTCCATTTTAGAATGTCCCTTGTTTCAGGAGTCACAGGACAAATTCTTATGGCCCACTATGTCTTTTTCAAGTTAAAAATATGTTTTAGTATTTTTTAATGTAGTCACTATTGAATGACATACATGAGAACAGTTATAGTAGATACGTAATGAAAAACAGTACAGTAAATATCAATGTACCTACCATCCACTTTAGGAAAAAGAACATTACCTTTAAAACCTTCCTCCTACTTTGCACAGAGCTAAAAGTTATCCTGATAGTTTTTTGTTTATTGTTTATCATTCTTTTCTTTCAAGTATTTATTACAGATATGTGTCTCTTTAAGCAATATGTTATCTAGCTTTGCATGTTTTTGAACCTTGTATAAATGGAATCAAACTGTATATCATGTTTTATAAGTTCCAATTTTCACACGGTTCTGTTCTTGAGATTCATTCGTGTTTTGTCCTGCTAGAATACATTCATTTTTAACTGCTGTATATATAATATTCCATTGTATGAATATGGTGAATGTACTACAAGTAAACATTCTTTTTTTTTTTTTTTGAGACAGAGTCTCACTCTTTTGCCTGTGCTAGAGTGCTGTGGTGTCCGCCTGCTCACAGCAACCTCAAACTCCTGGGCTCAAGCGATCCTCCTGCCTCAGCCTCCCGAGTAGCTGGGACTACAGGCATGCGCCACCATGCCCGGCTAATTTTTCTATATATTTCTAGTTGGCCAATTAATTTCTTTCTATTTTTAGTAGAGACGGGGTCTTGCTCTTGCTCAGGCTAGTTTTGAACTCCTGACCTTGAGCTATCCTCCTGCCTCGGCCTCCCAGAGTGCTAGGATTACAAACATGAGCCACCACGCCCAGCCTGAATCTTGCTTCTTTACCAGCTTGTTGCATCCCTGAACAATTTATCTGACCTCTCTATACCTCAGTTTCCTGATACAGAAAATGGAGGTGACAATATCTACTAATAAGGGTTTGCATTAGGAAATAAGATCATGATAGTGCAGTGCTCATGCAGTGTAGTACCTGTCACATAGGTGCATAATAAGTTGTTTTTATTACATTATGAATTTGTATTACTGAATGTATTCATTTGTTCAGTTAAACCTGTTTTTTCAGAGAAATACTTATCTCACTTAAATCTTGCCTTTATTTTTTTGTGGGAAAAAAAGAGAAACTTTATGTGGCCACTTGGGTTGATAGGACATAAAATATAAGAATTTGGAAAATTTTGTTTCTAAGTGTCTCTCATTCTAATTTGTCTTATTCTAATGTATTTTCCCTTGATGTTTTTTTCCTCCTTACTTTTGTAATAACCTTATTAGTTCACACGGATGCAATGGAGCCAACCACACCAGCATCACAGGCCCCGAAATCTCCAAACTCTGAGTGGTTGATCAGGACCCCGGCAGCAGAGAAAGCCACAGACTCAACTACAGCTACATTTTTTAAAATGCCACAAGAAAAGAGCCCTGGATACAGCTAGAGAGCACTATTTCACCCTCCAGGAGTTGACTGGGTGTTGTTGAAACAAATGTTAGAGTTTGTATTATATATTCTTACATATCTTAATGGACATTCCCAGTCCTTTCTGCCAGACCGGACTCCTCTTCAAACACAGCAGTGGACTCTTTCTCTTAGGAAATCATGTTGTGGGAATCTTTTTTTTTTTAATTAGTAAAGTATTGAGGCAGCAATTTTTTTTAACAAAAAGGTCATCTGCTTTGTTACATGATTATTGCTGTCCCAACATTTACTTGCAGCTCCATTCACAGAGCTGTTGCTTTTTTGAAGTTATGTCTTTGTTCTTGAAAAACTAGTTAACTGCTTTTGCATACCTTTTGTGTAGAGCTTTTAATATCATTTGAGGAAGTCCCAAATTTGTAGCCAGTTCCAGAATTTAAAAACTGAGTTAAGGCCTGTATGGAATTGTATTTACAGGAGATAAGCCTTGCCTTTGAGCCTAGTCTTGATTCACTCAGAGTGCCAATAAGATAAAACAACCAAGTTCTCTCAATTTGGGGCCTCAAAGAGAAACCAGCAACTTGGGTCTTGGGAACTTCTTCCATTTTTCTGCAAATGGTCTAAGGGGATCAGCAGCAGCTACATTGTGTTTTACCTTGTTTCCAAAGTTTGTGTTCTACCAAAAGAGGACACATGATACACACACACACACACACACAGATTGGTGTAGTGAAGAAAGTGGTTTAAGTATACAGCAAACTTAAAATAGTCAGTGGATTGTGTTTTATTACTTCATGTCCCAGTGTAAGCCTTTATGTCCTAAGTAGGAGTTTATTAGTAGTATTATAGGTCAATAACGTGTAGCAGAAATTCATACTCTATTATAATAATGGCTTCTTGGAGCCATGCTCTGGGGAGGAAAAATGTCTCTGACATGCCTTTATACTTGGCGTGTTTATGACGGCTCAGCTGCATGTAGAGTTATATATACAGTCGTGCCTGAAGTTGGATGCTACCTTGTCAAAATGAGGAATAAGTGACTGCCCAGAGCTGCTGGAGAAAAGCCACACTTTCTAAAAAGTATTATCAAAAGTGTCTGTCATTCAGGGGCCTGGTTGATAGAAGGGCTCTTTTGTACGAATTGAGTGCTTTTACTTTGAAATACACAGAAGCTGTTTGCTAAGTGCTCACTGCTCTAGACACATTGTAGAGGAACTCCCACTCCTGCACCTGGTTATTTTCTGTCTTAAATAGGTGCTGAGTGGGCAGTGCCTCCTTTCCCCAAAGTGCGATTGTCCTTTTTTCCCCAAACAGAATGTAGTGGTGGGTGGGCAACGTTATCGTGTTCCCTTTAAAGATTATAGTCCTTATCAGTGGAAACTCTAAAATTTCTTCACAGATGAGGTGGGGAGGTGGGTGGATGTGAATCTAGTTGGAAAGGGGAACTCGAAGCTAAGTTTACATAGCACTTTATGTAAGACTGAAAACATGTCAGTTCATAACAAGGGATGTCGTGGAGGGAAGGGACAGATAGGGACTGTAGGGTGGGAGAGGGGTAGTGCTGAAGCCAGCCCCGCATCCCTCAGAGTCACTCCTGGTTCTCACATCGTAGTGAATGTACTTACAGGGAGTTTCAAGGCTACACTTCCCTTCCCTATGGGCTGCACCCATAGAAGTATAGAAAATGTAACGTCTGTTGAATATGAAATGGCACCACTGAGTGACTTCAGTGATAAAGGTATGTTTTATTGTCATTTGCATTCTTACCTAGTCCCCATAGTGACCTGTGGCACATATTTCTAACATACTTGGTTGGGTTTAAGGGAGAAATCTATGGACATAATTTTTTTCTTTGTGCCAAGCTCTGTGGCTCATGCAGGGATTGGTCCTATGATCATAGACTAGTAATTAAAACCTCTGCAGGTCAGATGCCAAGGTGTTGCCTAATAGTCTTCCTTTCTACCCATGATTAAAAATAATTTACACATACAACTTAATTGACAGTTCAAACATCTCTACAAAGTCATGCCGTTTTAGAGAGATGAAAACAGTCACAAAATTGAGTGATTTGCTCAAAATCACATAACTAAGCCAGGACTAAAATCCCATACTTTCAGATTTTCTCTGGTCTGGATTTTAATCTATTGTTTTTCAGTGATAGACCTGAGTCAGTCTGAGACCCGTATTTGTGAAACAATACGCCATGAATGTTTATCATCTTTGTTGGGCATACTTTTCTACACATTTGAATACTTTCAACAGGGATCACCCAAGAATGCCACATCTACCAATAATAATAATAATAATTGGGAAGAAAATTACTTGCCTGAGAGAGTAGAATATGTGTAAATATTAAGCACACGAATACTTTCCACCATAGGGTTGTAAATTGTGCTCCTCATTTTAAGGTGCTGTGTATGTGTGCTTAAGGAATTATTAATCACTTATTCTGCTTGCTTTCTGTATTAACCAGTTACCACAGGATAACTTTAGGATTGAGTGTATTTTGAATCTCGAAATATAAATTTTTTTATGTGTATTATGTTATAAATTAAGAAAAATCTATTATTCAAGGAAAGATAAAGTTTTAAAAATCAGATTTTGTAATCAGTGTTGAAAAAATTGGATAGCGTGACTGACTTTGAGGATGATCTTGAGCTCATGTGCTTGATCTGCTCAAAAGTAATAACTAAAGCTGAATTCCACAGTTTTTATTTATTTTGGGGTTCCAGTTTATCCTAGCTGGCCATACAAGTTTCCTGTCTGAATCTTAATCTTCTGTTTTCTATAGTGGGCAAAAGTCATTATCTGTTTGTATGAGAATCTTTCATAAAAACTCAGTTTTACTTATGAGTTTAAGGGAATTTGAGATTATGTTTCAGATGTATTTTAAAGGAACAACTTCATTTGTATCAAAACTCTTGTGTTGCTTTTTGGTAAGAACTGATGAGAAGAGGAAATTGTTAGCTGCTTACTTGGTACCAAATTTGGAAGGGGCAGAATATAATTTTTACTAAGTGGTATGTAGTTGGAAAACAGGCCTCATTTTCTTCTCTGGATTCTTTAAAAGTCAAATGCAATTGAAAATTTCAGAGAGCATCACTTTACTGGGCTATGAAATAGGCTAAAAACAAGGCCATTTTTGCAGCAAAATGACCAAAAGCTAAAATAAATCATCTTAATCTGTGATGCTTATGGCATCCTTTGTTAAGTAAAGTGCAACACCTAGGACAAGTAACTAAACTAGTTATGAATCCCAAATAAGTTAATCTGATAGAGCTTTGCATTTTAGAATCTGGGACACTTATACCTGTATCTATACATCTGTCCCACAGACTGCATGTCTGATGCAGAGTAAAGGGGCAGAGTTATTACCTAAGTCACTCGGGATTGAAAAAGTTAGTGTTGTGACAAAGGAGCTAGGCTGGCACAGTCATTGCTGATATGATGGATTCTCCACTTCAGCTCCAGGTAAAAAGGCTCCTGGTGATGCATGATTCATTTCAGGTCTTTGTTTTATTTTGGCTTCCTTACTGTGGTTTTGAGCCACATGCTTTTTTTATTTTTATTTTTATTTTTATTTCAGCATATTATGGGGGTACAAATGTTAATGTTACTTTGCCTTTGCCCCCCTCTCCCCTCCAAGCCACATGGTTTTGTTTTCCTAGGGAGAAGGCTATGTAAAAATCTCAGTGTTAGAGGCTGTGTTCAGTGTTCTATATGTCTTGTGAACTTTATCTGAGCTGGGATGAGAGCAAAGTGGCTACTCTAGCAGCTGTGGATGCCGTCTAGTCGGAGGCATAGCTTCAAGGATGTGTCATGGTTCATAGGATGGTGGGAGGGATGGCAGAAGCAGTTTGTGCTTATTGTCGGCTGCTTCCTTTGCCAATGCTCGAGCTGCCAGTTTTGCTTGTCAGTATTTCCTTATCACCCACTCCTGTCACAACAGTTAGGGGAGTTACTGTCACTGGCAACAATCAGGATGGGTTCCTACCTCCTCAGAAAACTGGTTCAGAGGGAAAAGGTGAGGAAAACGATGGGTTCCAACACCAAGCAGTAAATGCAGGTGGCACAGAGATGCTTTCTCCTGTGTTAAGATCACAAAAAGATGAATGTCAAATGCCTGGAAATAGCAACATCAAAAAGAAATAAAGAAGATGAGCAGTATTGCTGAAAGCATGGATTACAAAGTTTTTAATAAGCCCACCAAAACAAACTTATGGCCAAAAAAAATTTTCCTGCCACTGTAAATAGACATCATCAACACTTGGTACAACTGCCAGATTTGGGAAATAAAAAATTTTCGAGCACAGCATTGAAGGATGGAACAGATACCGAGGACTGTCGGTAAGGAAAGCCGTCTTGGCAAGACAGAGAAGTGGAAAGCAAGGGGAGGAAAAGGGGAGGTGCTTAGAGCAGGGCTTCTCAAAGTGTGGTTCCTGGGTTTTCACCCCGACCAGACCTGCTGAATCAGAAACTCCGAGGATGAGGCCCAGCAAGCTTTTAACAAGCCCTCCAGGGGGCTCCTGTGCATGGTAAAGGTTGAGAACTGCAGGCTTTGCTACTGTTAAAAAGAAATGTTTTAATGTACTATATCCTTCTAAGCTCAGAGGGCTCTTGTATTCCTTCCATAAGTAAAGAGAAGTTTTGTGTATGATTCTTTGCAGAAACTGTTAATGTCTTTATTTCCCACATTTCTTTTTACCCCACAAGCTCCTGAAAGATCCCCTGGAAATATTGAGGAAGGATGATGTGGAGGAAAGTACCATCAAGGCTGCGTTTTGATGAATGGAATTAACCTTTTAAAAATGGATAAAAATATAACAATGAATTTTTAGTCTATGAATGATAGTCATTTTTCACAATAGACAGTGAAAATATAATTTGTGCAAGGCGTTGCCACCTCTGAGTTTACCGTATTTGTTCATTAGATCTTAATTTCAAGGGAAAGTATCATGTATTTGCCAGCATGATAATCATGAATCATTTAAAGTATGGCTTATAAAATGAAAAAATAATTGGAAGAAAAACCATTTTGGGTACATAGGTGTGTCATAAAACTATTGAGTTATCGGTAATCTTTTGCTAGGACTTAATCTCAGTACTTAATTTCCCATGATTTTTCCATGATTCCACGTGGTTACCCCTGTTGTCTTTGTTTTCGATTTCAGCTAGTGATTCTTCAGGGGTTGGGGACCAATAGCAATACCATGCTGTTTTTTGTTGCTGTGTGACTCATGGGTTCAGCGTTTCAGAATATGGTATCTAATCTTAAAGCTCAAAGCTTTAAGTCATTTTTTCTTTATTTTTTATCTGTATTAATATTAATTGTGCTGGACCCTAACTTGTTGCTGAAGCCTAGGCACCCAAGTTGTGACTTGCAGAGTTCATTGGGTTTGCAAAGGTGTACTAGTTCTCTAGTATCATTCCTTTGCATGCTCATGTGTATAGACTGTTTAGCTCTCATGTCATTTTTTACAGTCTTTAACTGTACAGTTTTTCTTTTCCATCATGAAGACCAGTTAAAACAACCTCTGGCCAGAATTGTTAGTGTTACTAGATTTTATGAAGTGTGGGAATAGAGAAAGTTAGAAGACTTTTAAGATGTAAATTAATGTTTTATTTCTCTAAATGTTAGTCTGACCCTTGCAGACCCCTCATTCAAATGCTTTTAATTGGAAAAGGAAAGGAAATACCAGTGAACTTAAAAACAGCTGTAAGTGGCTTTGACTTAAAACCAGTCCATTTTATTATGTATACATTCTACATCTTGCTCCTCCCAGTGGACCATGAAAAAAGTCTCATGACCGTGCAAACTGAAGGCACCCCAAAATCATGGCACCTTGAATTACTGTCAGTATTCATCTCAGTCAGCCCCTCCCCTGTTGTCAGCAGCTTTTGCAAACTGGCCATTCTATTAGGGTAATAAGTATGAAATGTCCGATTTCCTTAAGTACTAAGTTTGACAGTTGATATCTCTGACATTTCACTTTTTTTTTGGAAACAGAGACTCACTCTGTTGTCCAGGCTAGAGTGCCATGGCGTTAGCCTAGTTCACAGCAACCTCAAACTCCTGGGGTCAAGCTATCCTTCTGCCTCAGCCTCCCAAGTAGCTGGGACTACAGGCATGCACTACCATGCCTGGCTAATTTTTTCTATGTATTTTTAGTTGGCCAATTAATTTCTTTCTATTTTTAGTAGAAACGGGGTCTTGCTCTTGCTCAGGCTGGTTTCAAACTCCTGACCTTGAGCGATCCGCCCGCCTCGGCCTCCCAAAGTGCTAGGATTACAGGCGTGAGCCACAGCGCCCGGCCTGTCTGACATTTCACTTTGACAGTTGTGTTATGTTTATTGTGAAGGAAAACCCTCAGTCTTTCAAATGCATGTTTTGGTTTGTGATTATCTTTCAAATTTTTTTAGAGTAATTTTTGTGAAATCATAGATAAGTCAAAAACTTGTGTTATTTTTGAATATGAGTTCCATTGTGGAACCAATGCAGCGCACACAGCTCAAAATGTCAGCAAAGTGTGGGAAGGATGTGGCTAATAAATGCAGACTACATTGATGGTTTGAGAAGTTCCATTCTGGTGATTTTAGCCTTGAAAATGAGCCACATGGGCAACCTGAGACCAAGGTGGGATAATAGCTGAAAGCTATACTGGATGCAAATCCATCTCAACCTACACATGAATTAGCAACAAGGTTTGACATTACTGTGCCAACAATAGTTGACCATTTGAAACAAATGGGCAAGGTAAAGAAGATGGATAGATGGGTTCCACATGAATTAAAAGAACGTCGGAAGTGAAATTGTCTGGAAGCTTGCCTTTCTTTGCTGTCATGACAAAAGCAAACCATTTTTGTACCACATTATTACATGTGATGAAATATGGATTCTTTTTGACAGTTGCAAGCATTTGGCACAGTGGTTAAAGATGAAGTGCCAAAACACAGTCCAAAACTGAGTATTCATCAAAAAAAGTTAATGGTGTCTGTTTAGTTGTCCAGTGCTGGTATTATCCACTACAGCTTCATGAAACGTGGTCAATTCATTACAGTGGATGTCTACTGCAACCAGTTGAATGAAATGATGAGGATTGTTGCAATTAAGCAGCGGAGATTGGTCAATAGAGACAGGCGAATCCTCTTGCAAGCTTTACCAAACAACGCTGCACAAACTACAGAGGCTGGACTTGGAAACTCTCTGTCATCCACCACATTCACCAGACTTTGCACCAACAGACTTCTCCCAGGCTTTGGCCCACTTCTTGCAAGGAAAAATATTCAATTTTAAACAAGCTGTGCAAAATGCCTTTTGCAATTTCATCACCACTTGCTCTCTAGGCTTCTTCGCTGCTGGCGTAAACAAGCTATCGTTAAGATGGCAAAACTGTGCATATTTTGATCAATTGTACTGCTTCTTGTTCAAGATATAATAAACTACATTTTTAATTTGAAATAGGACATTTCATATTTAATGACCTAATAAACCCTTTCTACCCCTACCTTCTCTCAACCTCAGCTAATCTCAGCCCTCTCCCACCAGATAACAGCCTCAGGCAGAACTTCCCACTTAAACACACACCCTGGCACACACCCTTCTCTTTTCCTTCTTGCTAGTGCCTGCCCTGCCCAGGATGAATCCCTTCTGTGTCCTAGGCCCTCTCCCTTGATCAGATGCCTTGCTCAATCTAGCTACAGCCTCTCACATAAAAGCACATACAGGTTTGCATTTAAACATGTTCAAAGGTTCCTCCTTCAAATGAAAACATCCTTCCTCAACCCTTTAAACCCCTGACTACTGCTAAAGTATACTGCCTTCACCCTGTACTCTTTGAATTCTGCAGTCTACAGAAACTGGTTTCTAACCCTGGCTACACATTAGGGTCACCTGGGGAGCTTTTAAAAATCCTAATTCCCTGACTGGACTACAGACCAATTATATCATAACGGGGAGGTGGGGATAGGCTTCAGTCTTTCAAAAAATGTGCAGCTGGGGCTGAGACCCACTGTGCTTAAACCTGGTTGCTACATTTGCCACCATTAAAATTGTTCTTGCTGGGTTCACCAGTGACTTCTAGCTGCCAAAATTTAGCCCTTAGGTTGAGCTTTATGAGACTGATGCTGTATAACTACTTCCTTTTTTGGAATTCTCACTTTCCTGATTTTTCTTCTACTGCTTTGTTCTTTTTCGGTTTCCACAAGCAGGCAGATTGGTTGGTAGGTCAGTCCAGCACAGACTGTGGATGTCTGTCTCTGCCACCACCTCCATTACTTTAATGAATACCTATATGCTAATGAGTTTCTCTGCTATACCACCTTAATGCACTAACTTAAAGTGCAGACTTAGAGTGAAACATTTACATTAATTATCTTAAGCTTCTGTGAAAGGATACTGAAGGTCTCTGCTCCTTCTCTCACCTCCTTTGTTCCTCCAAGCCCACTGAGGTAGGAGGAATTGCTAATTTGATTAGTTAGATGCTAAGATGGATCACCCCTATTTACGACTGGGTGGAGCTGTTCTTGAAAAATAAGGCCTGGACTATGGTCCCTATTCTGTTTTCTCCTTTCCAGGATCTTGGACTGATAAGGAGGCCTGTGCCCCAAAGAGCCTCTTCATCTAATGCTCTCTTCAGTCTTTGACTTTCTGTTGCTATTAAGATTTTAGTTGGTTTAGGTGATGCAACAGACCCCACTTCCTCACCCTTGTTTGACCTTGGGCTTCATGTTGGATCTTTATCAGAGACTTTATTGTTGGGGTTTCAGGCACTAGCCCTACTACTAATGAAGTGGAACTTGATTTCCCACATCACTGTCTTCAGTGCATGCTGCCCCTGGAACTGGATGTAGGGGTTCCACTCTTATCAGAATAGACCGTGTGTGTTGCTGGCTTCCTTGAATCACTAATTCCTGATTCCAAATCTTAGGTGGGTGGATCTGATTAGTAGTCATATGCCTATATCTTAACTGTAGGAAGTGAGCATGAGGTTATCTGGAATGTCTGGCTTCTGTTGGGAATGGATGAATTCCTCAAACATAGGAAGGAACTTCAGATGCTAGACAGCCAATAAGAATAGCAAAAGAGTCCACTAGGGCCATTGTCCTCAGAGTGATTCATCACAAACTTACTGAACACTAAGCGAGTCCTCCTCAGGGACCTCTTAGGGAAGAGGACAGCTGCCCTAAAGCAAGGTATTTCTGAGTCCTTTAGATACAATATTCTTGAAACCATTAGGACCCTATCGGGAGTCCCCAGTAATAATAATGGTGAATAGTGACTGAGCGACTATTATATGCCATTTGTAAACAGTATCTTGTGTATTCCTCAACGACTAAAGCAGGTGCTTTTATATCCATTTTAAAGCAATGAAATATGCTTACAGTTACAGATTAACTTGCTCAAGTCACATAGCTATTAAGTGTCAGCCAGGATTCAAACTCAAGTCTATTTGATGTTAGAGTGTCTATTCCCAGCCAATACCTCTGCTGCCTCTTTTCACGATAGGAATGAACTGTGTGCCGCTGGACCAGGGCCACGTGTCTGATGAGACCCCTTTACTCCACTGGCCTGTGGCTCCTGGTGGGCTGTTTCTCTATCCAGGCACCTGTGAGTGGTCTCATCCTTTCTTTGTGCCTACGTCATTCAAAGGAAATAGCCAATTTCTCTGACATCCTCTTATTATAGCCTGTTTTTGTTTTTGAAAGTGATCAGAGCAAAAGAAAAGTCAATAAAATCTTCCAAACCTATTGCAATAGAAAGGTATTGTCTTTTGTATGCCAGGGACATACAAAATGTCCCTCCTGATGTCTAAGCCAGGAGGACATGTGTTTTGAGTTAATGGTAGTAATGGACTGGTTTCAATATCTTGTTAGACATTAGCTATGAAACAGACATCTTTGCTAGCAAAAGCTGTCTTAACACTCTTGGCATTTAGAAACATCCCTTCATTCAGTAGATGTGTGTAGAACACATTTCATGCCAAGCATTCTGCTAGGAGCTGAGTATACAGGGAGGAAGGGCATTCCTGCTCTCATGATATTCATGGTCATCTGAAGAAGAGACAAGAAAAGCAAGTCTTACAATTTAGAGTGATGAATTTTGAGATAAGAATATCAGAGGATTTTGCCAGCAAGGTGGATAACACTTAAAACTGAGCAGTAAAAGGAGTCAATAAAAAACCAAAAAAAATCCCAATAAGCCAAATCCTGCAGGATGAGGAGGAGTTAGTCAAGAAGAGAAGATGAGCCCTCCAAGGATAATGAACATCGTTTGTTCAGAGCACTGCAAGTATTTTGTTGGCCGACATATAAAGCTTACAAAGGAGTAGGGAGAGGTCGGCAGGAGACAAGAAGTGAAGGTCCTGCATACACTGGCTGGCTTGTTGATTGGAGAGCTGTGGTAGTATCCCTCTGCTGAGCTCAGGGTGCATTCGTGGAACCCCTCCTACAAATGGCCCATGGTGCAAACAAAGCTGGAACTGGGATGAGAAAAGGTTTGCATTGCCTTGATCACCCTGGGAAATATAACCAGATCCACCTATTTGTAGGAGCTACTGACATACTGAAGAGTAGATTAAACTGAATTGGAAATAACAGTTTTTATCGTGGTTATCGTGGCTGGCTGGTTCCCTTACATGTTCTAGCATGATGCCAGGTTATTTCCTTTGAACCATCAACTTATGTTGGTAGAATTTAATACACAATATGATGGTCCTAGTTCCTAGTATTGTTCTTCAGTAACAAAGTTGATACTACCAACTACTGGTTAAGCATTTTGGGCTTTGTTTCTCAGTAGTGACAATAAATTTGTGTCGATCCATTCATACCTGTTAGACGGAGCACCTTTGCAGTGTTTGATATTTTACGCCTGTAGAAGGTGCCCATAGCAGAAAACCCATCCAGCTGGCTCACACTAAGTCAGCTCGGATCCCGTGATTTTGGTCTCATTAATACCGTGCTACAAATACAGTTAGCTAAACCTTTTGAAACTGTGTGAAAGTGAACTAATTTTATGTTTTTGGCCAGCATTGCTCCTCAACAGCTTCTGACTGACCAACATTTTGAATTAGGAGATGCAGTCCAGCTTTTGTACATAGAGATAGGAAAGTGACGTTTATGTTCCATTATTAAAATATTAGGGAGGACAATTAAATATACTAATGTTATCATTGCTCATAGCAGGAAATTAAGATACACTGACTAAAGAAATAAAGGATTATAGGGATTATATGAAAATGTAGTTAAAGAGATGATTACTATTAAAAAACTGCCAATTATGAGACAAAACACATGTATACGCAACGAAACCACAAAAGTGAAAGATTTTTAAAACAATACAATAAGACCAAATGTACGTGTCATATTAATAAAAGTGAGCTTACCTATAAGAAAAAGATAAAAATGTCAAGCAAACGCTAATTCCATGTTGTAAGATTCAGAAAGGTTAAACAAAGGTGACCCAGGCAAACATAAGCAAGAAAACAAGTTGTAGTCTTATTATCAGGCAAGGTTGCACTTAAGGAAAAAGAATTAAGGGGGGAGGGGGGCAAGGGCAATGTACGTAACCTTAACAT
Source organism: Lepilemur septentrionalis (assembly GCA_963573855.1). NCBI lineage: Eukaryota > Metazoa > Chordata > Mammalia > Primates > Lepilemuridae > Lepilemur > Lepilemur septentrionalis. The sequence continues at coordinate 26,905 of CAUYMX010111315.1, forward strand.
TTGTACCCTCATAATATG
>CAUYMX010111316.1:0-11810 GCA_963573855.1 Lepilemur septentrionalis
CCTGTAATCCTAGCACTCTGGGAGGCCAAGGAGGGCGGATTGCTCAAGGTCAGGAGTTCGAAACCAGCCTGAGCAAGAGCGAGACCCCGTCTCTGCTAATAATAGAAAGAAATTAATTGGCCAACCAAATGTATATAGAAAAAATTAGCCGGGCATGGTGGCACATGCCTGTAGTCCCAGCTACTTGAGAGGCTGAGGCAGAAGGATCACTTGAGCCCAGGAGTTTGAGATTGCTGTGAGCTAGGCTGACGCCACGGCACTCAAGCCCGGGCAACAAAGTGAGACTCTGTCTCAAAAAAAAAAAAAGAAAGCTTTCAGAGCAAAGCTAAATTCTCATTTGTTTATGCCAATTTCATCTGCCAATCTCATCACTAGGCCAATACAGAAAACAGCACCCAACTGAACAGTGCAGGAATCCACACATGCGCACCCCTCCAGGCCAGTGAGCGGCTACATTCCTCCATCTGCTGCTACAACTTGCTGTCGGATTTCAGAGAACCTTCCTTCCCTTAACTCAAGAGCTGCAACCTTACAGACTGACCACATGGCCACACGCCTTCCCTTTAACATTCCCCTTCTTTCCTCTTAGTTCATTTTGTCTTTTTCCTCTGTGTTCTCTGTGTTTTTTCTCTCTTTTCCTCATTCTTTTTCTATCTCCTCTTGCACACTGGGCGGCAGGTGTGGGAAAGGGACAGGCATGCTTCTGTCTGAGAGCAGTTGTCTCGAGCATCCGCTCCACCAACAAGTGAGGTTTTTTCCAAGGTAAAGTGTTTTATTTATTGCAGTACTGCTATATTTAATATATCTGCACCATTTGGCATGGATAAAACTGTTTTACTGTTTTAGTATGTCTGTATTCCTTTACGTATCAATGAGAAAATTTTTGAACGTTAATAATAATCCCAGCCCTGTGGTTTCTATTGCATGACTTTGCATAGCACAGTGTTTCTTAAGACGCATATGTTGGATATAGCAGAACTGACAGTATCTATCTATATTTATAATTTATTGAGCGTTTATCAGATTCTCCAAAAAATCTGTTATTTATTCAAGAAAGTTGAAGACCAATAGGTCTAGGGAAGCTCTGTCCAATAGAAATATAATATGAGCCACATGTGTAACTTAAAATTTTTGAGTAGTGAAAAAGTAAAAACAAACAGGTGAAATGAACTTTAATAATGTTTTATTTAATCCAAATAATATTTCAACATATAATCAACATTTTTAAAAATGAGGTATTTTACCTTTTGGTGTACTAAGTCTTTGAAACGTGGTATGTATTTCAGCACATTTCAAGTGCCCGTTGCCTCATGTGCATAGAGGCTACTGTGTTAAATAGTGCGGGTCTGGAGGATCTCCAACCTTCTGATCCAGAGCATGGAGGGCAGGAAAAAGGTAAGTAATTCACTTTCTTTTTCTCAAATAATATAAATAAAACTAAAAAGTAGCTATGGTTGAAGAGGGCCTGAAATAAGTCCACCAGATCTCATATGCTTCCTAACCTTCTTTAGATTAATGCTTTGCTTAGTGCCAGATTTGATGTGGTCCAAGGGTGGGGGAAACATGCATCCATCAAAACATATAATCTATTCCATGTGGAACTCTAGGGAATATGGAGGAAGTTTTCCCTTTCCAAACTCTTCTTCCTAGACTATGAGGCTTAAGAACTGATGAGAAATTTTTGACTAATAATTCCTCTAACAATAAGAGGCATAGTTTAAAAAATAGCTGTCATGAACAAAATAAGAAATTAATTTTAAGTTGTTTCATATAAGACCAATAAATTCATAAAGAGTTTATACATAAAGAAATCGGTCTTTAAAAAAAAGAAATCAATTCATAAATAACCTATCTTGGAAATGTAGGCCTTCAGTGAAAGTTTTCCTACATTCAATTGTTTCCAAGTATCAATTTGATCTTCATCAGCACAACACATTCACAGTTTTCTAAAATTTTTCACAGGAAATCTTTCTTCAAGGGAGAATACTATACAAAAGCCAAATATGCAAAATCAAAGACCCCTCCTCTCTCCCACCCTCATGTGGTAGTAACTCAGTGGGTTCACTACAGTTCTATGGAGCATCATTGAAAAAAACGCCCCCTAACAGCTCTGTCATTCAGAATGATCTGGGTAGAAAATTAAGTTAAGCACTTGGGGAAATGCAAAAGGTCTTTTTAAGAAAAGGGAAAAACAGTCCTGCATTTAAGAAACTTAAAATATATTATCTGAAGAGACAGAACTGAAAACAAATAAATAAAAAAATTAGAGAACAATTATGTGGTACTGGTGGTAAATGTAAAAGTTGTTTGAAGAAGGAATGTTCTGGTTTCTTTAATCTCTATCCTCTAATGCAGAATGACTTTATGAGCAGGCTAAGTAAGCATTAGGGCATACGCCATGGTTTGAGAAGCAAGGGTCATGACCTCCCATCCAATAACATCTCCTAAAATTCCCTCTTTGGTTCAGTTGTCCATGTGGCTTCTAGGTCCTAACTAACCATGTGCTAGTGTGTGCAAAACCCTCTCCAACTCAGGATGAAGGGATATAGCAGTACATTGGGATCAGTATCAAATCAGCCCTATCTGTGACTGTTCATATCCCATCTTTCAAAGCAGGGATCCTACCATGAATCCTCCTGATCTAGGAGCCCAGCCTTAGGCGCTGAGTCTTGTTTTTACTTTCATTCATTGCCTGGTTATTCCAGGTCCTCCAGCACTGGAATCCAAGAATTTGTGCCCCCTCAATACATCCCCTGTACACCCTCCTCTCTACACAGTCTTTTGCTGGGCTCAGAAAGCAATTACCCAAAGTAAATATCTGATTGCTCACACTGTACAGAGGCCTGATTTTCATGGAATCCCATCTGTAACACCACTGCCTGAAATGAGACACAGCTGTTAACTGTTTAACTGGGCTGGCCTATTAGTGGGACTGACTGATTCAAAGACCTATGAGACAATCCACCAACCAATTTTAGGGCTGTGACATTTCTAGAGGAAATTTCAAACTGGGAATGTTGGGACTCAAACAACAATACCACAAAGTGAAGCCTTAAGAAGCAGCCTCAAAAGAAAAAAGTCTCTGTCTGACTTTCTCCTGCCCTCCTGTCTTTACCCCTTCATTCTCCCCTGAAGCAAGCCATAGAAACTAAAACTCTTCTTTCCCAAAGACAGACATAAGGCCTAAAAATATTACTCTAACCTTCTCCCTGTTTCTCTATGTAACAGCTGACCATAAAGAAATTAAAACCCTCATTCCAAAGGGGTCTTGCCCCATACCCAGGAGGAAGAAATGTTATATATGGAACCCAAGAAAAATCTGGACAGCCCTTGCTGAGTTTCCTACTCAGTCTATTAGCATTAGATTATACCCTTTTAGTCCAATCTTATGTCTACATGACTGTCCATATTTCATTGACTAAGCATAAAAATGGAGTTGCCCTGTGTCTTTGAGTCTTCATTTTGAAGGCTCCCATGTCATGGAAAACTATACTCAAATAAATTTGTTATGCTTTTCTCTTGTTAACCTGTCTTTATTATAAGGGTATCAGCCATGATCCTTATGATGGAGAGGAAAGGGATCACCCCATTTCTGCCCCTATACTTTCCAGAGCCTCCAAATCCCACATCTAAACTTCAGTAGCTATGGCTGGATCTCTTCTATTAGAAACTGCCTCTCCCTGATGTTAAGTATTACTTGCCTAAACCCACAACGTGGTGTTTTCCAGGGTGTTAAAATGATCTTATGATAGCATATTGCACACCAGTGATGAGTAAGATTGATTTAAGAGATCTGGCCTTCTACCCTGTAATTTTCTTTCTACTTTACCATTCTGCAAGCGCTGCTCATAAAAATGACTTTTTAAGAAGACAGCAGCTTTCAGTCAAGGAAATACAATTCCTGTTCTTCCCTGATTACATTACCTCACTGATTATTGCATTGCTTGGGGTTCTCCTCATTCTGTGCTCTGATCCCACAAGCCTGTCCATTTTCTAGAATTAACCTTCCTCTGCTCTGTTTTATCTGACTGCAAACTCTCTCCCTAAAAGCTACCATTAAAAATGCTTCCTTTAGGCTGGGTGCAGTGGCTCACGCCTGTAATCCTACCACTCTGGGAGGCCCAGGCCGGCGGATCGCTCAAGGTCAGGAGTTCGAAACCAGCCTGAGCAAGAGTGAAACCCGTCTCTACTAAAAATAGAAAGAAATTAATTGGTCAACTAAAAATATATAGAAAAAAATTAGCCAGGCATGGTGGCACATGCCTGTAGTCCCAGCTACTCAGGAGGCTGAGGCAGAAGGATTGCTTGAGCCCAGGAGTTTGAGGTTGCTGTGAGCTAGGCTGATGCCAGGGCACTCACTCTAGCCCGGGCAACAGAGTGAGATTCTGTCTCAAAAAAAAAAAAAAAAAAAATGCTTCCTTTAAAAGCTTGTACAGTCTCCGAAGCTCCCTACTGAATACACAATATATCCCTCAGGAAATAGTTTCAAATATTCTATCATCTCATGTCTTAAATGATAACTACTTAAAGGCAAAAGCTAGTGTAGAAGCAGTTGAAAGTATACAGAGAGAATCTTCATATTAAGCACCTTTAAGACACAGAATTATTTACTATAATACAGAATATAATAAATAATTAGAAGTTATTTAATACAAAAATTGGTTAAATGAACACTCACTATATAGGGATCAACATACTGTGATCCATGAAGATCAGGATTCCCAGAGAGCAAGCTAATAAATTCAATGAATTCTATGAATCTTTAATTATAGTCTGGACATCAAGATAAATTAAACTAAGCAATTTTCAAGTATCTTTGATATAGAACGATGTAGACTTAAATAATGATATAACAAAGTGTTTAATAAAAAATATTGTCCAGTGATAATGTCACTCTCACCATCAATTTTGCTTACTAACATGAACTTGATATTCAAATAGCCTACTAACTATTATTAGATCAAGTTACTGAGTTAGTTACATAAAATTAACTCCCACCCCATAATTCCCAGTAAAATAAGAATTGTTTACTGTCATGTCCTACTTTAAGACACAAGAAAGGAAAAATTAATTTAAAAAGGATTATAATTATCTAGTCCAACTTCAACATCACTATTAAATGTTAGGAAAGAATCAATTTTCAGAAACTACATTGACCCTTACTGCCAGTCAGGGATAAAACTTGTGTGTAGCAGTGGTGTATAAAGACCAAAGCAACATCCCGATTTTGTTTGCTGTCTTTTCATCCTCCCAAATCATCCAGCTAACTGTTGCAGGAAAACCAGCAGAGGGAGCACCAACCATTGTGGGGTTTTTTTGTTTTGTTTTATGTGTGCTCTTAAAAACAAAAGGGATTGTCTTCTTTTATGGATTTTTTTGATACTTTATCCAGATTGGCAAAACTGTTGTAAAATATAAATTTTATTTGTCACTGCTAAATGGTCTCTTTAACTGTTTTTAATAAATCAGTATTGAAACATTCTCTTTATTAGTGTTTTCATTAAGAAAGTAATACATGTTTGTTGTGCAAAATGAAACAAATTTTAAAAAGTTTTAAAAATTAATATTCTCCTATGTCTCCTTCAGATATGTATTATAAACAGGCATCTTCTCATACTCTTCTTATAAAAACAAAGTGTGCACATACATACATGTGTACTCCTACATGGAGAGATATATAAAAATGTATATACATCTTTATGTAGGAGTTATTTGCTTGCTTGTGTTAAAATGATATCATACAAAAGAAGCTTATTTACAGGTAACAAAATAGTATGAAATATCCATGAATATACAGTGTGTTCAATAAGAAATGTGAAATAAATACAATATCAGGCCATATAGTACCATGTTGGAACAGAAGGTCAAAGCATATAACACTGCAATGATATGATTGCCTTCCAAATGAAAAATCTAAACACATGTAAATGAATGTGTTGATTTGGAAAAACAAATAAATCGGAATGCAAAATCCCCATTCTTAAATTGTGATGAAGAAACTAGGTGAATTAATTTCTGGTTTACAATTTATGTTACCAATATCTTCACAAAACAAAGTCAAAGCAAAACAACAGCAAGGTTGAGTGATTTCGCTTTTTAAAAAGTGAAATATATTAAAATGCATTCTTTAAAACTCACAATATTTTACAAATTCAAATTGAAGTAGGAGATTAAATCCCTTTCTTCACAAAGCTACACTCCACCATTTGCATAATTGAACTAAATAAGCCAAAAAAATGTAGCCATAGATATCACCAGAAAAGACAATTCATCCCATTCCATAAAGAAAACTGGGAATTTACTATAGGTTCTCACCCCTATCCAACCTCATCTCTTTGCAAAATTAGTGTTCCCAGGACTGAAAGACCCATGGGAGCCCAGAGACCCCTCCAGCCGGCTGATAGCTGTCTCTGGGTTTATGTTTCAGAACCCAGTAAATTTGCTGAGGCCCCCACAGGCTGTCCTGTGCCTCCCCACCCAGTGCCATCCCTCAGGGTGCCCTCCTCCTTTGCCTCTGTGTCTCTGCACATGCGCTTTGGACGCAACTTCCCAGCGGTGTTCTTCGTATTTGCCAATTACCATGCACCTTGATCTCACAGCATGGGTGGTTTCTTTCCTACATAGAAAGGAAGGAAACGGAAACAATGCAGGAAGAGAGAGGACACAAAGGGAAATGATGAAGAAAAAAACCTAATTTGCAAGGGTAGAAGGGAAAGGCCCTACTTACAGGATTATAAAGAATTATTTCTGAGTGTTAGGAGTAATTAGTCAGCTATGGTTTCCTTCCCGTCTCCCAAGAGCAGGAAAAAGTCATTTTATCTGTTTTTTTTTTTTTTTTTAAATCTTTTGCTAAGGGCTTTAAAGCTTTAAAAAAATCTTACAATAACCACACCTTTATGATAAAACAAGAGAGTATGGCATAGGGATCCTCATTTCATAGATGAGGAAAACTGAGGAATGGAGAGGTCAAAAGCCTGGCTCAATGTCACAGGAAAGGCAGTTGCAGAGTTAGGATAAGACTCAGGGTTCTTGACTCCAGCCTTTTACTTTATCCACAAAGTCAACACAAGCAGTCTAGATTTGTTATCTCGCCCCCTTCTGTCTCAAAGGCTGAGTGACAAAGAGCCCTTAGTGTGATACTGAGTGTAAATGACAGCACAGGAAGTCCATTCTCAGGGCAAGCTGTGAGAGTGGCAGCTGAACAGGAGGCCAGAAAGCAAGTCTGTGCGGAACACTTCCAGTCTACACTTGCTGTCTCATCCCCACCACGGCCCAGCGTCCACGGTGGGCGAGGGTAGGAGTTGCAGAGGCTACAGGAGGGTCTGTTCAACTCATCAATTCCTCAGTATCTCTTAGCAAAACACAAGGCTGGAACATAATGAGAAAGAAATGAATCATCTGTAGAACTGGATATTTTATACCTTTTAAAGATAACATTTTATATTACAATTCACATAGGAATTGTGAGTTCTATTATATAATCGTTCATGAACTGTGTATATAATTAGTGTGCAACTTTTCAAGGAACACTCTTTTCTGACGTGGTACTAACCTGTTAATTCAACTCTTTAAAACATGTTAATACACTTCTCACGGAATTCCATCTAGTCACGTATCACATGTTTGAAGCTTAAAATGCTGAAAGTGAAGAAATGTTGCATCAAAACAGGTTCAGTATGAATATCCACCATATATGGAAGAAACATTTATATGGAAACTACACCCGTTGCTGAATTCATAGTCGTATCAACCAAGACACTGTATCTAAAGTGTGTTAGTCTAACTATCTACCACAAAGATGGATTATTTTGTGCTCTTATGGCATTGTTATTTACTGCAAACACAAAAGAAAACGAAGCCTACGATGACCTAATTCTACTGTAAATTGAATTTTGTTATCTTCCTGTAAACATACCTTTCATTACCAGTGTTTTATCACAAATGGATAGTCTCTTTAACAAAATGGAGAAAAATAAATTTATCATACACATAGAACAATATCCCAAAGTAAAACTTGTAATTTCTGATATACTGTTAAATTATGACCAACAATTCTTTTTTTAATCATTAGTGATCAAAATATCCTGTGAAAAGAGATGTTTTACAAAATCTTATACCTAATTTTAAGATTGACAGTTTAATTATAGTCAAATCGATCAAAAGAGACATAGTATGGTAAAATCTCACAGATCCTGAAATGCATTTCTTTCTTAATAGGAGATGTCCACAAATTGTGAAAAGCTAATCTCTCAGATGCACATTCTGGTCAGAAAACATTTTCATTCAAGATCATTTCTGTTGAAAATCGTAGGCATCTGTTAAAATGAAGATAAAAAGTAATCATCACAGAAGGAAATTGTTTTATGTTATTTATTTATGCTTGTATTTTAATTATCGGTAAAGTCAATCAGAAGTTGACAGGTCTTTCCAGAGTCTGGAGGGCAAACATATTTAAGGAGGGAAAGAGACACACAAAGAAAGGCACAAAGACAGGCACAAACAGAGACCCAAAGAGACAGAAAAGTTGCAAAATGTCCTTTCTTGAAATACCAGACGACTTTAGTAACAGCATGTGCACTACCAGTTCAGGGTTCCTAAATCAATAGACTGAAGAAAAACTGCCTTGTCATCAGAACTCCAAAATATATGGATCTCAGGAGAAACAAGTGTGTGGAGCTATAGTTCTAAATCCAAACTCTCTCTCTCTCTCTGGAATAAAACAAATTCTACCTGTAAAATAAGTTGAACGACTTGACCAATACATCAGAAATAACACAGCAAATACTCCAAGAACAGGATACTAACATCATCTTCCTTTCAAAAGTAGGAGGGGAACAGATAAAGGGCACTAATCGCAGCAAACAGAATGCCAAAAAAGAAAAGCTTGAATAAAAAAGACTGATGAAAGCATAACATTAAAAAGAGAAGTGTTTAACTGTTAAATCATCCAAATTGCTTTGCCAAATTTTGACATGCTTGGTTTCCTGTAGTAAAATCTCCTGGTTTTTTTTTTCTTTCTTTCTTTCTTTTTTTTTTTTTTTTTGGCTTTGAAAAAAAAAGTGAGGAAAAATAACCAGCTGTTCCTTGTATAGTTCAGGAAACAAGTTTGATTTATTACTTAAAGGTTATTTTTGAATGAGCTGCTTGTGGCAGCCAGAGTGCAGAAGTCACTGAGGCCTGTCCACTTGAAGGGCTCAAACTGTTTCCTGAACAGCCCTTCTTCACTCCTCACCTCCGAGGGCTATTATTGACAACGTGTGACTGGGGCCTTCCAGGATTTTAAAACAGCAGGGGTCTCGGCCAAACAATCGGGCTGTCAATTACCTTTTCCCCTGTTGTGAAAGAGGGGCCCGAGACAATGCAACTTCTCAGCAGGGAGTTGTGCAGCTCCAAGTATGTAACCCACTCTTGCACCGTTTGGCATTCAGAACCAAGTAAATGGTTGGTGCCTTCACTTTTGTCTGTGTGTGTCAGTTCAAACCAGAATTGCTGCAAGGTGTAGATGTCTCCACGCACGCATTTTTTTTTTCTAGGGCAAAACTGACTCTGTACATTGTTATCTCTGAGCTTTGGTGCAGGTTTTTTTCCTAAGATCCAAACAGACACAAAGAGCAACCGGGCTCTCAGCCCTCTTCCGTAGGCCTGTCCTCCGGGAACGCCTAAGCCTCTCTACCTATATTGTGGCTTAAAAACTTCCTGTGGGCATTGATGACTTGCTGTGAGCACTGTCCATCATCCCGCCCCTTTGTCTGGCAGTCACTTCCATTCGAATTTGACTGACTGAGGCAGCCTGAGTTATTTGTAAAGAACAACAAGGCTTTTCATTCATAATTTTAGTAGGGGGACAGGGTGCTAATGACTGAGCTTGAATAACCAGGGAATGTGGTATTCAAGGCAGGAAGAAGTCCAACTGGCTGCCAAATGAGGGAAGGAGAGAGGATGTAGGTGAAAAGTGCCTACATAAAAAGCCAAACAATGACCTGAGGATCACACATGTATACAAATACAAATCGAGTTTTAAAAAGGTGAGACAACCAGGATGGAAGCAGGAAGGAGGGCAGGGAAAGTCTAACAGGATTTCATTAACTTTGGGGTCAAGTTACATGCCAGAGTTTACAGAATCCGAAACCCGTAAAGTGTCTACAAAGGAAGTGATCTTTTCTTCCACTGCTGGTTCTCCTACAAAAGGAAAACTGGTTTCACTCTCTTTTGGTACCTTTCACATATTCAGACAAAGAGGGTTTGTTTTCTCTCTTTGGAACAAAGTCTGGGTTCCCAAGAGCTTACTTTTGGGGTCTCAAGTCAATTTTATGTGCATGCAGTATGAACACAATATGTAATGATTTTACGTATCTGCTGCTTCCAAGGAAGAGAATTTGTGAAAATGTAAATTTCTGGTTGAATTTAACTGTATAGGTAAGTATTTGGGGTTTTATTTTTCTTGCAAAAATAGTAAAATTGTGGTTTGGGCTTTTTTAATTAAGAAGTTAAAAGTGTCATATTGAAGATTTTTTTTAAATGCATGATTTTGCACATGGATTAATAGGAAAAAAAAAATCCAGAATTACAGTGTTGCACATTTTTAATCTCTTGTGAATTAGAAGAATGATATGAGCTGCTTTCTTTCAAAGACAATGTAATTCCATCAGTGAAGACTGTTTCAATCATTTTAGAAGATGTTTACTCTGTTTCTTAAACAAGTCAAATAAAGGTAAAATTGAATAGCAAATACTGATTTTTGTAGAAATCAGCAAAAATAAATTTTCGGGCAGTGGGACTCTCTAGCCCTATCTATGTTTAGTCTACTAGGATTTGTGTTCTTAAAGAGCACCTAGGGCTACTGACTCCTGAGGTCAAAGTTCAGACTCTGAGTTGGGTGCTTGCTGATCTCTGAGTTCCTAGGTCATAAACTGACTCAACAAACATTGAAAATAGAAGGCACTGAAAATAGAGGCACTAACTACAAATATTACATGGTTAACATCTATTATTTCATTTCATTCTGACAACCATCTTGTTCTGTTCAATGAGGAAACTGAGGTGTGGAGTTACTGTAGTATTAATACTTTTCAATCATTTTCACCTAAGTACTCAACAAAGTGAACATGTAACTGAAGAGTTCCAAAACTAACCTAAAGTAGGCCTAAGTGGGCTTTTATTATTATTACTTGTTTATTTATTTTGGTCTGTGTTTTAAGCATGTACATCAATTGAATTAAAATTAGATGGACTGTGTTTATCCTGTGGCTTCCTGTGCCCTCTGGCACATCCTCATAAAACCTTAGATTTTGGAGAGCAGGTTAAATAAGTTGTCACAGTCTTAAAATTAAGATTGGTGAAGATTGGCTTAATCACATCCTGGTGATCCTACATGCGAAGCCACGTAAGTTCCGCCACGGGACTTGAGGTTCAGCTCACTGTTCTATGAATGACAGACGCCATGACTGGCCAGGCCTAATATCAGAGCAAACCACAGGTAAGCAGAGGTAATAATGTTTGGTGTCTTCTCAGACTTCCCTTTCATCTGCCTCTACTGTTAATAACTGGCTCCCTGGGATAAAAAAAAAAAAAAAAAAAATTGATTTCCACATTTGGGGATATCTGTGTTGTAAATACACTCACCATGGCTACTTTTCAAATCTGACATCACTAAATGTGGAGATGGGAAGAGATGGGCATAATCAGCTTTTGCAAGCAGGTGTGAGATGTTCTAGCACCTTCATCTATCTACACTTCGTTTGATGTCTACTTTCCATTCTTCTTTTGGTGAAGTATGAATCCCTATTATGGTTTCAAATTATAATATGATA
>CAUYMX010111318.1:0-42878 GCA_963573855.1 Lepilemur septentrionalis
CAGTGTTGCTTGTGCAACATGTGTTTGAGCATTGTCTTGCAAGAGGATTGGCCTGTCTCCAGTGACCAATCTTGGCTCTTAATCACAAGCATCCTCATCATTTCATCCAATTGGTTGCAATAGACATCTGCTGATAATCAACTGACCAGGTTTCATGAAGCGGTAGTGGATAATACCAGCACTGGACCACCAAACAGACACCATTAGCTTTTTTTGATGAATATTCAGTTTTGGACTGTGTTTTGGCACTTCACCTTTATCCAACCATCGTGCTGAATGCTTGTGATTGTCAAAAAGAATCCAATTCTCATCACACGTAACAATACGGTGTAGAAATGATTTGCTTTTATGTCATCACAGCAAAGAAAGGCAAGCTTTGAGATGATTTCTCTTCTGAGACTTGTTTAATTCATGCAGAACCCATCCATCCAGTTTCTTTATCCTGCTCATTTGTTTCAAATGGTATAATATCACTGAAATAGTAATGTCAAACCTTGTAGCTAATGCACACAGGTTGAGATGGATTCGCTTCCACTACAGCTTTCAGTTCATTATCATCTACGTTGGTCTCACGTTACCCACGTGGTTCATTTTCAAGATCAAAATCACCAGAATGGAATTTCTCAAACCATCAACATGGTGTTTATTAGCCACATCCTTCCAAAACACTTCGTCAATATTTCAAGCTGTCTGTGCTGCATTGGTTCCACAACAGAACTCATATTCAAAAAATAATACAAATTTTTTACTTACTCATGGTTTCACAAATATTGCTTTTAAAAAATTTAAAAGATAATCACAATCCAAAACATGTGTTTGAAAGAATGAGGATGCACCTTCACAAAAACAAAACTATAAGTGTCAAAGTGAGATGTCAGAGACATCAACTGTCAAACTGAGTATTTAAGGAAATCAGACATTCCATACATAATAACCTAATAATACATATATTCCTTTACAAATGAGTAGAGAGAAGAAACAAGTTTTTTAAAAGTAAAGGGAAGAAAGGGAAAATAAAGAAACATGGGGGTATATCTGATAGTCAACATGTATTGTCTCGTATTTATTTACACGTGTTTGCGTGAAAAAATATATATTCTCATATTTCTAAACAATCACAAAGGACCTCACATATAGTGTCTCATCTAATTCTCAAAACAGCCCAGTGAGAGGGATATTGTTGGCTTTACATACAGACATGAAAAGTGGTGCAAAGTAGTATAGTACACGGGGAAGAGCCAGATTCTCATCCAGGTGTCTGACTCTAATTCCTGTACCCAACTCCAGCCTACCTCATTTCATCCAAGAGATGCGTACAACACAAAGTTCATTCAATATCTAAAGCCACTCTGAACAAGAAACAAATGAAGACTTTAATTGTTCTTGTACCATTATTCAGACCTAAAGTAGAAACAAAGATTTCGCCAAGCTTAAAGTGATTTGGCTGAAGGCAAGATTTATATGCTAAGATCCAACATTACAATACTACAAAGAAATACTACATGACCCCCTGGAAATTTAGGTTTATCATTACAGGAGTCCCTAGATATTCAGTATTTTGAAGACAGAATAGTAATGAACCAGAGACAGAAATAAACTAGTAATAAAGTGTTCAAAAGTCTAAAAATTAAAGGTGAACATTCTTAGCAAAGAATATATGGGATTCTATTTAACTCTTAAATTTAGAAATTTAGAGAATTATAAAAATCATACATTCATCTTCAATCCTTCAGGTCATGGCCCCGGGAGACAGTTATCAGGATGTGGGAGGCAGCCTGTCAGTGACTGCTTTCACGTGGTTACTTTAGGGTGTTTATTTTGTTGCTTAACTGCTTAAGGAAAATTTAAGATGCTTAAAGCAAGTTCTTTAAGCACAGTAACAATAAGATTTTCAAAGTCTGTAAATTTAATATTTTATTATTTCCCGAACCTGTCAGAGTTAAATGAAACTTTATCAAAATGCCAGGAAAAGTTGAATAAAAGTTTGTTACAGGTTCTACATGTTCTCATTTTCTCTTACTTTTAATAAAAATATTAAGTAGGCAGTTATATTTTTAAAACCTACATTTTTCCCAACCTGCCCTTTGATAAGCACCAATTATGTTAAATAAATATTAATAGAACATAAACATTTACTTGTAATGCAACCCTTATAATGTGATACTTATCCAAGCCATGCAGGATTAGGGAAGTAGAGACTATTAGTATATTGGCTTATGATCTGGCACTTATATTTTCCAATAGGTCAGAATCTAAAAAGGTAAAGAGTGAACGAAGGCAACAGGTGCTGGGATATGGCCTTTAAGGGGCCCCAACATCAGCATGACTGAAAGGCCAATTCTGTGCACAAAGCAGATGGCATCCTTTCCTCAAGATGCCTGGTTAATACAGATAGGGAAGCTGGCAGGGAACTCGGATTCCTTACGAAGACTACCGGAGGGTTTGAACACACAAGCAACTCAAGGTGAGTACAAGAGTGTGTGGTAAAGTCTGGTGGTAACAGATGGCATTTACATATAGATGTCTGAAGGAATCATAAAAAGGCAGATCTGAGAACCCACTCCCCATGAAAAGATTTTACCACACAAGTCATCTTAACCATGAAAAAGCCTAAGATCAGATGTAACCTACAGCAGGCCTAGAAAAACTAAACCTTAGACCAAAGTAATTAATTGCAAAAACAGTGGTATGGCTCAGATCAAAGGAGGAATGGATTTTCTAGCTCTGAGGCACATGGCAAATGTCTAAGTCCAAAGATCCTAGAAGACAGCACATCGTAAAGGCAATGCCTTACCAAGCCACTTTGAAACTAAAGAATTAAATAATAATAATTAAGAAATATTTCTCTTAATAGATTCTTTAAAAAATATTTTAGTTACCAAATTAGGACTATTAAATAGCTGGTGTTATTTACATTCCAAGTATGGAAATAACAGTTCTTTCAAATCAATTAACGGACAAATATATTGTCTATTCTGCACAAGATTCAGCCTTTAGCCAGACTTTACTGAATAATTCTAAGATTACCTTGATAATTAGCCAGAAGTTAGCCATCTATATCAACTACATCTTTATCATTATCTTAAATTTTGTGCACGTCATTATAATCAAAAAAGAAAATAATCTCATCTGATATCCATCATGATAATCAGAAAAATCACCATATGGCTTAATGCAAGAGTATTTTAGACTTTGGTAGTTTAGTAAATGCTACCAAATATGTCTGTAGGAGGGCAAGCCTGAGGGCATGCTTATGCTTTCAAGACTTTGTGAGGAGTCATTTGCAATCATGTCATACTCAACAGAGTGCTGAGAGCATTCTTTTTCTACCCTCACAGCATCAGGAGAACTGTTCAGCAATATCAAGTCGTGACCCTGATGTTTTATACAGCTTAAAGACCACAAAGTCCTCATAAGCACTAAAAGTCATCTCCGCACAAGAAGGACAATATCCTTCTACACTAATGTGCTACGCATTATAGACGTCTCCAATATGTTCCAAATGTGATACAATGTTATTTCCAAAACAGTAAAAAAAATTTATAGTATAACAGATCCAAACAGGACTCCTTTTGGCTGGTGAGATGGGCAGGGAATAGATTGTAACAGGAAAGGGAGGAAGATGATTCAGAAGAAAATGGTAATCAATTAACTACCAAAATTCTCATCATTCATCAATTTTATGTATGTGATTGTCTCAAAGATCAGTCATCGAAAACAATCCCATAACCTGATTCAATAGGGAAAAATATATTCTAGAGGGATAGATACTATTAATATTTTAGGAAAGAAATCATTTCATTTCCAATGTTGGCAGTTTAAAGCCTAAGTTTTTCTAGAATGCTAACATAGCATATAGCATAAAAAAAGAAACAAACAGATTAAAGGAAAGCCAGAAAACTGGCTGACAATGCACTTTCAGGCACATTTTTGAATGCCCGAGATCTATTAGGGGATAACTAATGGTTAATATTGCAAGTGCCACATTCCATATGAGGCAACAATACCTTTATATGAAACTTACTTCTATTTTTTGCATTTTCCACTTTAGTATTAATTGGAACTCTTTCCTCCCTTGTTAACTACTCGTTACTGCACATTGCTTTGCATTAAGACCATTTTGCAAAATACCTTTATCCTCACAACAACCTCCATCCTGGGACAACATCTAGTAGAAAAAGAGGACAAGTCATTGATTCCCAGCCATAAATCACATGAGGTTTCAACAGTAGATCACACAGGCTGGACACTGTTGGGCCATAGAGGATGCCAGGTCAGGCTGTCACTCCAGGACAGAAGTTAATTCTGTAAAACTCTCCAGCTGTGCCTTCTCTTGTTCCTCCATTCCCCTCAGTCAACAGCATCACCGTCCATCCTCATTATCGCCCAAACCAGAAGTTTGGGAGTCATCTCTGCCTCCTCCCTCTCTCACAGTCAGTCCAAACTCTTGTTAGCTCTTGAACAGGGGTGGGGAGCCTGCACCTTAACACCACATGTGGCCTTGTAGGTCCTAAAGTGCGGACTTTTGAATGAATCCAAATTTGACAGAACAAATCGTGTTCTTTTTATTCATACATTTTTGTTCATTTTTTTATATTTTTAATTTATTTGTAAAATGAATGTATTTAAAATACCAAAAGAATAAAATAAGTTTCCACAAGATAATCATCCCAGATTGACCAGCACACTTAGAACATTTGTAAGCCATAAGGGTTAAATTGACAGCTGCTATGTTCATGATTTAGTTCTAACCTCCCCTGCCGGACTGGTGCCACTACTGCACAAGGGTAGTTGGTGAGAGTTTCTGGGGGTTGAATATGCCAATCTATTGTCAGCTTTTGACAACAGTGCACTGTGTTTCTGCATGAAGTGGAATTTGTGAATAATTGCTTAGCTCAACAGTATTTTTTAATTCTGCTTGCTTAACAGAGCTCATCATGTCAAAGAAGACCAAGAGAACTCTGAAGGAAGAAAACATATTTTACAATGAAGATAGGAAATGGCAATATTATCTCGTTTCTGCTAAAGATAAGATGATTTGCTTGCTTTGTGATACTGCAATATCAACATTAAAGAAATTCAAAGCTCATCAGCATTATAACACTCATAAGGACCACAAATATTTTAAATTAGAGGGAAAGGTATGAAAGGTTTACTGCATAAATTAAAAGATGAAAAGCAAAAGCAAAGACAATTCTTTCAGGCAGCAATAAGACCTGGAAATAATGCCACTGAAATAACTTATAAAGTAGCTTACATATTCAGGAAAAAAGGGAAGACATTCAGTAATGTAGAAATTGTGAAAGAGTGCATTGTCAAAGTTGTAGGATGCTTAGACCCCAATAATGTTTCAAAGTACAAACAACTGCCACTTTGAAGGAGAACCATAACTGATCAGAAGCCTTTGTTAAGCTTTCAACTTAACAGAACAATTTCATGCAATACCTCAAAAGGAAAATATATATTAATATTATTCAATTACTTTGATTGAATCAACTGATACTACTGACTTGGTGCAGGTTTTATACTTAATTCAGGTCATAACAGAAGATTTTCTTTGCTACAAAGAGTTACTCACTTTGGGTACTCTTGCCCACGGGGAATAAATGTCTTCGACAACTTTCAAGACAGATGTTGTGAAATCAGACTGAATTTGGTAAATTTAGTGAGTATATGTACAGACGGTGCACCTTCCATGACAGGAAAACATGAAGGGTTTATTGCATAGATAAAATGTTAACAGATCCAGATGCTCTCATTTCCTTCCATTCTATCTTGCATCAGCAAAATCTCTGTGCTAAAGCTACTATTTTAAGTGACACTTTGCAAGAAGTTACAAGTATTGTCAATTGTATTCACACAAATGCAACACAGCATCATCAGTTTCATAACATGATAAAGTCAAACAATGAGGTATTCAGTGTGGATTTTCCATATCATTCTAATGTGTTGGCTATCACAGGGACAGGTGTTAGCCAAAATTTTATCTCTGTGAGAACAGATAGTTAAATTTTATGAAGAACAAAATCAGCAATGTGAATTACTGAAAGAAGATTTCTACAGGAATGTAGCATTTCTGTGTCAAATGAAAACAATGAATATTTCTTTGCAAGGTAAAACTAAGTCTATTTATGATATGTGGCAAAAAAGCCAAGCATTTCAAAAAAGCTATCTTTTTTCAAACACTTCTTCTTCAAAAGGAAATTGTGAATGAACATTTTCTCCAGTTAGCAAAGGTCATTGATGAGCAGGATGGTATATGTGAATCATTTGAAGAATATGTAACTGTTATAGAACTATTAATTGGGAAATACAATAAAAGATTGACTGACTTTAAGAATCATGACATTGCACTCAAATTAGCATTTCAGCCTCACCTAGTTGATATCACCATGGTACCTAAAGAACTACAGATGAAATTGAATGAGCTCTTGAGCTCTCAGTAGATGACATTTTAAGTTGTGATTTTGATGCTAAGATCCAAGTGAAACATATAAAAATACAGCAGAATACCCAAGCCTTCAGCAACATGCCCGAAAAATGCTTTCTTGCTTTTCAACCATTTATTGCTGTGAATCTACATTTTCCTACTAACCCAAATCAAGACACCTGTAAGGTCACAAATGACTGATGCCCATTTAGATGATCAACTGAAACTGTGGACCTCCATGGTGCAACCAAATATTCAAATGCTTTCCAACAAAAAGCAGACACAACCAAGTCATTAAAAGGTTAGTTAACTTTAAAATTAACAAATAGTTTCATTTTTTGAAATTATTAAGTACACAGTAGTTAGATTTTTTACAAAATAATGTACATTTTTAAGTATATCTAATTGAAGTTTCTTGAATGTGGCCTTATTACAGCTAAATTAACGTGGCCTGCCAACATGGTAAGTTTCCCCACCCTGCTCCTGAATCTATTCGTTTCTTTCCCCACTACTTCAGCATTTACAGAAGCCCACATCATTTCAGATCCAGGTAATTTCATCAGTTTCCTAACTGGTTTCTCTGTCTGTGACCTATGATGCAAAAATTCAGGCTCTAAAACTCAGAGTAATCTTCCTCAAACTTTTTAGGGGCAACTCTCCTCCCTCAGGTAAAATCCAAACTCCTTCCCATAGCTCACAAGACCCTGGATAGCCTCACTCCGCATACTCCACATGCCGATCTCTCACCACTCCAACTTTTCACACTCAGCAATGCCAACTATTTGAAATTATTCGATAGGCCATACTCTCTCGGCACCAGGCCCCACCACTCCTCATAGCTTAATTCAGGTGTAATCGCCAAGAAAACATTGTTAGACTTCTCCCGTTTGGCCAGGTAGCCTGCCTATGCTCCAAAAGTACCCTGTGCTAACAGTTTTCGGACATACTATACTGTGATATTTACTTTTTCTCCCTCCCCCTACCCAGTCTGTAAGATCCTTCAAAGTAGAAGCAACCTTATTCATATTTGTATCATAGTGACTGGCACAGTACTTGGAACAAATAATACTCTCGATAAATGTTTGCAGAACAAAGAATACATAACTTAAGGCGGGGAAAGTACAAATCTGTAGTTTCTTGAAGAAAAAATGACCATCAAAATGTGTGTTAACTACCAACTAAGTACTCTCCAGATCTGCCCAAAGAAAAAAAATAACAGCTAAGAGATTGTCAGAAATTCCAGGACACTCTTAATGAATCCTGGAAAGTCAACTGATTGAGAGGCTACAGAGCCATGCTGGCCTTTAGATCTGATGTACTCTTGTTTTCCTCCCCTTAATACCAAAGAAGCATCTGTCCACACTGTGAGTGTAAGTCAGCACCCAATTGGCTCAGTGTCAGCAGATTACAACCTCTACTGAAAGAAAATGATTCTAATCAAAATCTTACTTCCTTCCATGATTTAATCATTGCACACTGATTAAATAAATGATAGTAATTATAAAGAAAGTTTTCCATCCATTTTGAGTGCTCCTGAGAAGCTCACAATTGATTTAAGATAATGTTCTCAATGTCCTAAATTAAATGCAAATATTCTCAATGCCAAAAATCTACAAAAATCTTTTTTCTAAATTATTTATCTTTGAGGTTGAGATTCTTGGGTTTTTGCAATGCATCATGGGAGTGATAAAAAAAGGACTCTTTAAAAAACTGCAAAATGTTAGTCCTAAATCCAAAGCTTGGAGATCCTATAGTATGTAACTATGCCCCAAATATATAAATTCAGAAATCCTTGAATATAGACACATGAATGTGGTTTCAATTTAAATATTCTCAACACTCTTTCAATTTAAATACTGTCTTAACACTCTTCACTCTTCAAAGTCCAAAATGAAAGGAAAACTACATGATTAGCTGTTTATTTAATTAAAAGGTAGAGAACTATAGAGTGATTAGTAGAGAAAAGTTCGGCATGCCTTTCAAAAAGTCAGTAAAATACTTCTAAGACTTTACATTCATCCTTGCCTTTGTGACTAAGTGATGTACATTAAAATACCTTGAGTTGATACAAATCCTTAAATCTAAAATGCCTTATGTTAAAACCCAAAGTATGTTAAACCCCAAAGTATTTTAAAACCGTAAGCATAATGTGAACTACCTCATTCCCAGCACTTAAGAGTATTTTCTTTCATTTCTGAGCTTTTATAATTTCTGCAAGAGAAAACAATGCCAAGAGACATCCTTGCAAGAAGCAATGTAAGATAACAGATTCCAATTTGTAGTTCTGGCTGCATAATTAATCTTGAGCATGGGCACTATGACTTTAAGACGATATCTACTGAACAATTCCTAATAAATAAAAGGCTGTCCCAAAAATTCCTTTATGCCTAACCCATGGGAATAATATGTGACAGATAACAGATTCTCAGTAAGTGTTCACTGAGGTCGAATTGACCCCCAACACAGGTTAGATGTAGAATTTTAGTTTACATCATTATAGATAACCTTGAAACTGAATTTAACACAAACATAACTTCAGCATAATACTGAATTGTGCAGACAGAGCCATCAGTCATTTTCTGCTCCAAATCAATGAAATGCTGAGGTAGAAGGCAATAACATAAAAATGTTGGTTTATACGGTCACATTTGAACCAAAAGGAGTTTTTGGGTTTTTTGAGCCAAAAAAATGAAAAAGGAATTCAAAGTCTAGGTGGTAGCAAGAACTGAATCAAAAAATTAGAAATATACTAATGTTAGTATATTAATATTAATATACCAATACATTAATAGTGTTCTCAGGTTACAATGCAATAAAAACAATCCTCCTAATAATTAATAATAATTTAAATGAGAAAAAGACCTTTTCATCAGCAAATTTAAAAGAAGCCTACTAAATAGGTAATATTTATGCGTCATTTAAAAGGACTTCTCCAAAGAAAATCCAAAGCATTAAATATTAATACTTAACATATTTTTTTAAAACAGAAAATGATTTAAATATTCAAATCAAAAAATTAGAAAAAGACTAACAAAGTAAAAAAAAAGCTGATGAAAAAAGCAGTAACAATAAAATGAGAAAAACAGTAGAATAAATAAATTTAAAAGCTGCTTCTTTGAAATCCTCAAAAAAATAGAGACACTACTAGCCAACCAAATTTTTAAAAAGGGGGCTAAGAGTGAGGTAAATAGAAAACTCAAACACACGAAATGAGCAATAATAAAGAAGAAATAATCATCAAAAGAGACAGAACCAAAAAAAAAGAGATGAAATGAAGCACAAAAAGGAAGTGAAGTCTATTTTGTATGCAAATAAATTTGAAACGTAGATGAAATAAAATTTCATTTGGCAAAACTGATCTTAATAGAGAGAAAATGCTAATAAGGAAATGCCTAGAACTTATTCATCTAACTCAGACCATAACGCATAAGAGAGTCCTTAGATTAAGTTCAGGCAAGTCACCTGAAAAGACACTATAAAACTGAAGAAATGTTTGAGAAAACCACTGAATATTTTTAACAATAGCTGCAGAATCCAAATAATAAAATCTATTCAAGGTCATATGTAATATAATTTTTAATTTAAATGTAATTTCTTTAAATGAGAAATTTCAAATCGATACTAACAGAAAAATATCTATTATAGCTAAAAAATAATCGGTATCTACTATCTTTCCATTTAATGTATTTTTATTTTTAACAAAGCAATAAAATGTAAATAGACTAAAACTCAGAGTGCCAAACACTAACATTTCAAAGATGTTTTCTGGAATACTGAGAACCTACTAGAATAACTGCTCAACATTTGGTTGCTTTACAATCTGTTACTTTTTGTTTTATCAAATATGACTAGGATAAGTCTGTCACATCCATAAAAAAATTAACTGAAATTAATATGCAAATTATGGTGCCTGTGTGGGATGCCATTTCATTAATTTCAATTCACTGGCATAATTGTGTACTCTAAATTTATGAGTTTTGCAAATGCCATCCCATAGAGAATTCAATGTTCAGTGAATATTATCTTAGTAGCACTAAACCCAATAATAGGTTAATCCACATCAAAAAAGAAATCTAAGATTTTAGTCACAAAATAATTTACATGCATTTTCATAGATGTATATTCTTTGAGTTTAACTCTGACAGCTTTAAAAAAGTTTTTGTTTTACTTTTAAAATAACACTGGTTAATGTTAGAAATCTTGGAAGGTTAAAAAAAAAGGTATATAAAGGGAGAATATTTTTTAAATCTGCTATTTTAAAATTATGAGTAATAATTGCTAGTATTCTGGTATATTTTGTTTCATTCTTCTTGTACCCAAACAATTACATTTAAAAAAAAATACAAATGTGAAAAGAAAGCATGCAAAATAAATATAATTTTGTATTCTACCTTTTTTTACTTAATATTATATTATAGGTATTTTACCACATTAATAAATGAATTTATAAAATATAATTTTAAATGAATGCATACTATGATAATCATATGAACATACCAAAATATTTTGAATCTTTCATTACACTTTAGAGTTTAGATGTTTAAAAAATGTTTTATTATAAATACTTCTATAATAAAGCCCTTCATATACGTGTTTGTATAGCTTCTAATTATTTCCTTAAGAGAAATTCCTTGCAGTAAAATTACTGAATAAAAGGATATAAATTTTAGTATGTATCATCTAAATACCTTCTGAAAGATTGAAGCATTTTAAATTCCCACCATGAATATACAACTTCTTCAATTCTCTTGATCCCTTGCCCATATTACACATTATCTTTTAGCATTGTCAATGTGGTAGATCAAAATGGCATCTCACAGTTGATTGCATTTCTTTATTAGAGAGGTTGAGCCCCTCGTGAAATTTTACTGTAGTAATAATCTGCTGGAATTGTAATTTAAATTATAATATAGTTTTGCCTATAACTGAATTGTGAGCCACAGTACTATTTATAATTTTTTATTGCTTGAAGTCACATAGGTAAAACATGCTGTGCTTAAATTATATACAGTTTTTTTTATAGTGACATTTCATAAAATCTCCTAAAACAAACCAGAGCAAATTTCTCCTCCCGTCATTTACTATTACTTTTAGGTCTATAAAGATATAAAGAAAATCATACTTATTAGAGTTTTATACATTTCATGTATTTTGAAAGCAATCAGTTCATCATGATATCTCAATTAAGAATATAAATAATCCATATGGAAGGGTGAGACTACAAAATATAAACTAAGATGCTTATCAAAGTAATAAGTTTGATAAAAGGTTTTTTTAAATTTCCTCAAAACAACAGAAAAAAATTTTGAAGACCAGAGATGAGAATTAAAGTATCTCTCCACCTCAGACATGAAAATTATAAAAATTTCCAAATTGTGAACATGGAATCTCCCTCCATAAGTGAAAATTCCAAGATGGCTAAGTATTCAGTTGTCTCTTACACCACCCTTTTCAGAAATACTTTTTGGTTGGTGATAGTATATTCCTCATTAAGATTCCTACTTCTTATAACATTTCTTAAAGATATACAAACAACAAACAGGATGAAAAGATGCTCAACATCACTGATCATCAAGAATATGCAATCAGAACCACAGTGTGATATCACCTCACACCTGTTAGAATGGTGATTACCAAAAAAGCAAACAAACAAACAAAAAACAAGTGCTGGCAACATTGTGGAGAAATTGAAACCCTATGCACTGCTGGTGGGAGCGTAAAATGGTGCAGCAGCTATGGAAACAGTATGAAAGTAAAAAATAAAGAAAAAAATTTTAAATGAACTGCCATTTCTGGTAGCAATTCCATTTCTACGTATTTATCCAAAATAATTGAAATCAGGATCTCAAAGAAGTATTTGTATTCCCGTGTTCGTTGTAGTAGTATTCCCAATAGCCAAGATACGAATCAAGCTGAGTTTCCATCAATAGACGAACAGATAAAGAAAATATAGGATCTATACACACACTAGAATATTACTCAGCCTGAAAAAAGAAGGGAATCCTGCCACATTCGACAACATGGATGAACATAGAGGACATTATGCTATGTGAAACAAGCCAGTCACAGAGGGACAAATACTGCATGATTCTGCTTAATGTGAAGTACCTAAAACAGTTCAACTCACAGAAGCAAAAAGTAGGAATGCTAGTTGCCAGGGGCTGAAGAGAGGAAGAAATGGGGAGTTGCCATCCAACTGGTATAAAGTTTTAATTATGATGAAAAAGTTCTAAAGATTTGTGTACAACATTGAGCTTACAGCTATTATATAACAATATTCTACTATACACTTAAAAATTTGTTGAGAATTATAAAAAGGCTACTGAAGAAATATTTCTGCACAAAATAAGCTGATTTTTGGTTTTCACTTAAAAAAAAAAGATTCCTATTTCTTGAATATGGAATAACAGAAGCCAAGGGGTAAAGCACCAAGGAGGAGGGGAGCAAAAGGTGGAGAGGAGAGAAAAATAAAGGAGCTGGACATGACTACCTCCTCCACTGCAATCCCACTTGGATTGACAAAGGTGACAAAATAGGGGCTTCAGAATTATTACCACTATGTGTTTGTAGGAAAAATTCCCAGCCAACTTTATTTTTTAAAAAAAAAAGAAAGAATATTCGCTTGGAAAGAGCCACTTCTCTTTTTCACCATTACAGGCACCAAACAGAAAGCACAGGATTTTATTCAAAAAGAAGTATAAGACAGAAGAAACTTGTGAACTTTGATTGGTCCTAGTACCAGGAAAAGAAAACAAACCATAAAGACATTTTTGGGGAAAATTGTAGGCTGAATATTAGATGATATTACAGAATTACAATTTTCTTAGGTGTGGAAAGGTAATCATAGTTACAAAGGAGAATGTTCTTTGCTGCAAGTATGGACACTTTTAAGTATTTATCTTTAAATGTTTGATCCCAAATTGCTGTCTTAAACACCAAAATGTAGTTAGGCACACTAATAATATTCAGAGTGTTGAAAATGAGAATTATTTTTTTCCTGTATATGTGAAGAGTGGATTAGCATAAATATTTAAATTAGTTGATATTAACATTAAATACAATGGTCTAGATAATATTAAATCATATGCAGACAACTACAGGTTATTATCTTACTAAGTAAGCTGATTTAGAAAAAATTAAAAGGTGGTCCCTTCACACCTATATTGTTGAAACTTACAGTTCTTTAATCCTTCTAAATTAGCTGGCTAATGGTAACCATTAGTGAGTTCAAAATGGCATTAGAGTTTGAATTTTACTTTTTATATTTGATGTAACTCCTTAACCAATTTAAAAAGAATGTTCTTGTACTTATCATGGACATGGTTTAAAATGATCTATTCCAAACCCACTATCCCTCCCATTTTAGTCATAATTAGCTGTTCATTTTAAGCACAACAGTTCTTTTAAGAGGAGTCATTGGTTCAAAGACTCTTAGGCATAGCCCTAAACAAAACTTCAAAAGAGTCATATAATTGGTTACTATAGCAGGTATCATTTTCTTTCAATTAATTTATTTTATACTTTACAGCATTTTTCTCCCTTTGTTCTAAGATATTCTTTTTCTGTTAATACAATTGTTATTTGGACAAAACAATAAAAATAATGAATATAACATTAAACCATTCATGTACCAATCTTATTCATTTACAGTTTTTAGATGTATTTTTTCACTTTCTAGTATTTATAACATCATTTGCCTTTTCCAAATTTGAAATTGAGTATTATTTTAGATGATATATATGTATGAACTAAAAAGGACTTCACTAAATGTAGTAGGGTAAAGACAAAGAAATAGCATATACCATATACCTAAGTCATTCTAACTAAACATCGAAATAATGTGAATGTTCAGAAAATATACATAAATAATGTATGGCATACAGAAACACAGCATCCAATAGCATCTAGCAAAAATTATCTGACATGGTGGTACTTAGGAATTAGGAAATCCCAAGTGGATTTTGAAAGAGAATTGCCTATGAACTTATGATTCTTCAATAGCTCAAAGTTGCAATATAAACAAACAGAGTGTGATTTTCATTACTTTGCTAAAATAAGAAGTATGTCACCCAAAAACTTTAAGTTCAGTAATTATCATATAAATGGTCACCGCTGAGAACTACCTACAGAGCAAATGGGCATCTGTACAATGAGATACGGAAGAATTTGGACCTTTGGGCTTGTAGATTTTAACATGCTGTATATCATGACTTGAAAGGAGTAGGCATCTCCTAACCTCAAGTCAGAAAACAACCAAAATGTTTGTACTCCCATAATATCCTGAATTAAAAAAATATAAAATGAATTTTTGTAAATAAAAAAAGAAAACATAACTAACATACAGAAAAAGATGACTAAAGATACTAACTCTTAAAATTTATGTAAAAGAAAATATTATCTATACAATGATTCATTTAACCTGCCTTATATGAGACTTCAGCCAACTCAGATATAGATTATTACGTATAAAAAGGTTTAACTATAACAAAATAATTTCTATGAGTTCATTAGCATGTACTCCACTCCCCGTACTGATATCTCTGTTACAGCTGCTCTTACAAGGTACTGTAGCCACTATTCATTTATCCATCTACTTCATTACATTCCAGAAGACTGACCCATATCTCTCATGGCATTTTACACAGAGCAAATACACATACATGCATAAATAAAAGCTAAATAAACATAGGCCACTTTAGCTCACAAACATGCTATTTTAGAATAAAAAAGAAACAAT
This sequence comes from Lepilemur septentrionalis, assembly GCA_963573855.1. Taxonomy (NCBI): domain Eukaryota; kingdom Metazoa; phylum Chordata; class Mammalia; order Primates; family Lepilemuridae; genus Lepilemur; species Lepilemur septentrionalis. The sequence continues at coordinate 15,168 of CAUYMX010111318.1, forward strand.
ATTTTTCACTATTTTCAGAAATGAGAAGCTAGAAAGTAATCATATGGTATCTTTATAACTTAAATGTTACCATGAAATCCTTTGGTTTAGCCTAGATAAATGCAAAAGTAGGAGGAGAGAGCCATAAATTGCTTGAGGTCAGAAATGGAACCTGAAAAGCATGAAGCATATTATATAAGGAATTCTGAACTCTCCAGATTTCTAAATATCGGGAGGGGCATGCTTGAAATGTATTTGGGGATGGGTATTAGGGGTCTCAACAGGGGGTAGGAAATCCTCTAAAACTGATTTATGTGAATAGCTGTACAACTTGGTGAATTTAGTAATAACCATTTAATTGTCCACTTAAAATGAAGTAAAGACATGATATGTAAATTACACTTTAATGAAGAAAAACAAAAAAAGCTCCTGATTTCAGTGTGGAAACGAGGGTTTAACTACAAATGCGATTACCGTCTTCAGGGGAGGAGGTAAATATAGTAGATATATAATATATGGGAATAAATATGAGAGTAAAGCATTATGAAGTACAGAAACCACTCACATTTCTCCATCTTTTCATCATTAAGCTGGAAAATATAAATGATAATTACAGTGGCTACTTTATGACCTCTCCATCATAATAGAACTAATGAAACTATAATGAACCAATCTTACTCAGAGAATTTGTGTGATTTTTAAAAACAGCACCATTGCAATATCTCAGAGTACTCTACTATAAGCTTTTAAAAGTTATTTCGAAAATTGTCAATAGAGCTGGGGTGCTTTTCAACTCACCTGCAGGTGACAAAGGAATATTAAAGATGCTTCAAAAATTGATATAATTCAGGAAACATAATTTAAACAATATTACTGCAATTACGACATATTACAATGAAATCCACGGCAGCTAGAAATGAATAGGAGCCCACAGAATGACAATTAGAAATGCATTTACATGATTACTTAGTTTTCCCCAGCAGGAAAGTAACTGTCCCTTCGTGCTCCCTGTTGGTACAAAACTTATTTCAGGGGCCACAGATTCTAAAAGTATTACAAAGCTTGAAGACTATAAAATAAATGGCAATTAGAAAAAGTAAGGATTTATATTTTACAAGCTACAATGAAGCAAAGTTTAGATTTAGTTATATAAATGAGAGGTGTGCTACATCTTGGAGTAGGTAACAGCTGGATACTATGCAGAATAAATGTTCATGCCCATGGGTGGGATGTTCATATGCTGAAGGGCAAGCAAGAGATGTATAGCTTGAGAAGTGATGTGGATAATTACCTGTCATTAAACAGCAGAGTAATTGCTGCAGCAAATTCCCATGTAACTATTCCACGCGAAACTTCAACGTGCCCTTGGACTTACTAAACGTGCACGGTTGTCTCAGACAATCTTTGAAAAAAGACACCAGTCAATGATGCATCACACTTAAAAAGATGATCATTGTTTTATTATTTAGCCTCACAAAACACCTTAGAACTCTAAACAGAGTTAATAACAGAGAAACAAAAACCCATCCATTTTTACATTAGTAAGACTTTGGTAAGACCTCAAAGTCTTTTCTTTTAACTTGCTCAGAGTTATGTGTCTGATAAAGCCTGCAATAATTTAAACTATCTTCTTATCTTTTTAGAAGCTTTCATGTATAATCATGTATATTCAGGATTTGAATTTCTTAACAAGCCAAAATAGGAAACATTTAAGTTGCTACAGGATGTTGAGTGCTAGAAATAATGCATTAATAAAGCGGATTCTAGCTAGCTGAAGCAATGACAGGTGTAAATCTGAAGATCCAAAAATAGCCAAGCAAGAAGAAAGAAGAAGGAAGAGAGTGAAAAGTAGAAGAAATAAAACTATGCAAAACTCATTACTTCAATATAACTAGAAAACAAAGACTTTCAAAACTTCAAATTACTTCTAAGTACAAAAATATAATAAACATCAAAACCTACCTACCTCTCTCATACACTCCTGCCATCAGCCTTCATGGAGACCAAGAGCCGTTTGTGAAAAATTACACAGAAGACAGAGAAGAGAGGAGCTAATGGCAGTTCAAAACATGATCTAAAACCACTGCTAGAAAGAGAAAGCCCACCCTATATATAAAAATACTGAAAAGTCAACAGTTAGATCAGAACACTGACAACAGAGAAGAGACTTGAAAAGGCACATGGGACATGAAAAGGCAATCTTGAAAAGGTGTCACTTTGGAGAGAAAAGAGCTAAAACAAAAGGAGAGGTTTCTTTGGAAACTATACATTTGATAAGTAAAAAAAGAAAGGGGAACATTTAGACTTATGTAAGACAAAAGAGAACTTAAAAATTGAAGGGTATATGACCATTCAAAAGCTATGCCACCCAGTAAAGGAATAATACTTGACTTACAATGACAGAAAATGGTGTTCTTGAACTAGGAATGTTATAACCCCATCCCAACCCACAAAAAAACAAAAGGCTAGTATAAAAAGAAAAGTGAAAATGAGAACAATTCACCTGATGAAGATTCTACCCTCTCACCAAAAAACTGTCCAAACAGAAGAAAACTATAATACTCAAAACTGAATTAAGTATCCACAAATTTTGCATTCGGGTAGATAAAAAACCACCTTGAAACCAAAATTAAAAACAGGGAAGTAGATGACCAGAAAACTTAAGAAGGAAGAAATAAGAGTTGATTGAACTCCTAAGGAAATAAAAAAAATACATCAGAAATGGAAAGCAAATTACAAAATGCGCAAGGGAAAAGAGACTTGAAAGAAAATGCAATAGTAAATATTAGAAAAACAGCAGAAAATCAACCAAGTGAATGAAATAAAGAAGAAAGCAAAAAAGGTCAGAGAGAAAGTGGTTGAAACAGAGGACTGGCAAAATAAGATCCAATTTATATATAAATGCAATTCCTAAAGAAATTGTTTAAATTTCTAAAAACATAGTACTAATCCAATAAAGTATTCAAAAATAAGAGATCAGAATCTACACCATAAAAGAAAGGGCCCACTGGGCACCAGGGAAATAGAACTTGCACCTATCAACTCAGAGACATATTCTAGTAAAACTACTCAACATTCAAGAGAAGAAAAAATCCTCAGAGTCTCTAGGCAAAACATTTCAAATAATATGCAAAAATAAGAGAATTAGATTGGAAATAAATTTACCAAAAACAAGATTCACATTCAAGGAGTTAATATTCAAAATACACAAGGAGCTCAAACAACTTAATAACAAGAAAACCAAAAACTTAATTTAAAAGTAGGCAAGGCACCTGAATAGACAGCTCTCAAAAAGACAAATGGCCAACAGACATGAGTTTCTAATCCCTACAGAATGCAAATTAAAACCACAATGAGATATTATCTCACACCTGTCAGAATGGGTATCATCAAAAAGACAAAAGCTACCAAATGTTGGCAAGAATGTGGAGAAAAGGGAATCCTAGTATGCTGTTGGTGGGAATGTAAATTAGTACAGCCACTATGGAAAACTGTATGGAGGGTCCTCAAAACACTCAAAATAGAGTTACTACATGATCCAGCAATCCCTGTTCTGGGTATTTACCCAAAAGATTTAAAATCAGTTTGGCAAAGGAACGTCTGCACTATGATGTTCACTGTAGCACTATTCACAGTAGGCAAGTTATGAAATCAGTCTAAGTGTCCATCAACAGATGAATGGATAAAGAAAATGAGTTAAATATACTACAATGGAATACTATTCAGCCTTTAAAAAGAAGGAAATTCTGTCATTTGCAACAACAGATGAAACTGGAGAACACTATGCTAAATGAAATAAGGCACAGAAAGACAAATATCACATGCCCCACTTATATGTGGAATCTAAAATAATTAGGATTATGGTTAGGGTTACTTTTTAAATCAAAATATGCTCAATTGATGTTTGAATTTTTTAGTCAAAAATGGTTTCATGTATACTTACATAATTTCATCTTAAGTTATTTTAAAGTAAAGGAAGATATTATTTGTTTAAAATGTTTTAGATACTTTTAGTTGTGATGGCACTTCTCAATCTACCCTGGAGTCTCAACCATATTTTTATATTTTGTAACTACCTTTGATTTTGGGGTAGATTCTGCAAATACTATCTTTCGATTCAAAAATTCTAATAGGAAATTTTCTAACATTTACTTTTTCTATAGTGGTGTTTTAATTTCAATGACAATATTTTTCAATTCCACAATTTCTGATTAGTTCTTTTTCATATCCATGCATTCATACTTCATTCTGTAGGTTTTGTTACATTATTTCTTGCTCTTTCTTAATGAAAGTTATTACCTCATTTATCCTTATGATTAAAAAGCATACTTATTCTAAAGTATTCATCCAACATTTATATTAAGTTAATTTTATTCAAAATGAATTCATGTTTATATTACTGATTGATCACATTGTCTTTCTCAGAAGTAGATTTCTTCATTATTTTAAGAACTTTGGTATGGTTGCTTATTTATAGTGGATAAGGTAAAGTGGCCCAACAGAAACTAGCCTGGGTGAGGTAAACCAAATAAGCAAGAGTAGTGCCAGAGTAGTAAGCACTGTATATATTTAATGTTAGTTGTCCCAATCCTGTTTCAACTCCGTCTTCAAATTTTAGTCGAGTTATTCAAAGGCAAGCCTACATTTTATTATTTAAGTTTGAATATCTGCCCTTCAGAATTTCTGCATTACTTTCTTGGTACTGCAAGATATTTATATTAGGATGAAAATTCCATCTAATATAACAAGGATCAGTAGCTGTCAGTAAAATGAAAATTTCAGGATTTTTTAAAGCAGAATCATAAAACTAACACATTATATTAAATAGTTTATTTTAACTTAGAAACATAAACATTGATTTGCAAGACCTTTGAAGTTATTTGAATATATAAAAATAATTATTTAGGAATAGCCAAAACAGTAATTATACTTATTAATCATCCCCTACTGATTTTTTCCCATCTCCCAAAGCTCCTAGTACATGTTTTTGCACTATCTAAATGAATGCATTAATTAAATTAATTGGATGAATGAATGGATGGATTGGATGGCTAGATGGACGGTCGGATGGATGGATGGATGGGAGAAGAAATGAATCAATCAACCGTTCAGCAGAAAGAACCAAGTCTGACCTCAAATTAGTCAAACCTGGAGTGTCTTAGTTACCCAAGGTGATCAAAGAAACGGCAAAACTAAGTACCATACATATAATATAGGAGCAGATTTTCATTCTTTTCATCAGCATTAGCAGAAGCAAAAGCAGCAATAGCACTGACAAACATTCACTAAAAGTCTGTCATGTTAAGGACTCTTTGAGGCTTACAAGAGATACAAAGAAATAAACAAGACTGTCTCTGCACACAATCCGGCTGGAGAGTTAAGACACATGTAAGAGGATATATTACAATTTAAGGCACCTTTTACTAAGAGGCAAGTAGGTAAGACAGAAAACAAAGTGAGACCGAAAAAGAAGGCAAGGACAGAAGCACAGTTGCGGTGCACCTTCAAGGAGGAGGCAGGACTTCAGCTATGGTAGAGAAGAGAAAGTTCTATTTATACAATCAAATGCACAGTGCAGAGATGATAGCTGTAGGGCAAAGGTGAGATCAGTTTAGCAGAGGAAAGGGTTTGTAGGAAAGTATGCATGATTAAAGAATAGAAGCAAATTGTGGAAGGAAAGAAATGCTATTTTGTTCCTCCTTAGCATACTCCTTTTTTTGCTATGACTGTCAATATTTTAGATAAGAATATAAGACTAAAGTTCAACCACCCACTCCCACCCTTGTCACTCAAGCTACAGTAAATTGTTATGACTCATAAATGAATACTAGATATTCTGAATAAATTATCTTGGTAAAAAGAATTAATGAATATACCATGAATCAATCAGATATAATAAATACACTCAGTAAAAGCTGATGGAAAATAAATTCTCTTTAAGTAAGGCAGGAGTCATTTTAGGATCTTATAGCACAATGAAGGAAAGAAAAATTGGTGATCTTTATTCAGCACCATTTAGCCAGGCACTGCAGTATATTCTTCTGATTACCATTTCACTACTACTTACTATGCACTCTGGGAAGTATTATTACTCTTGTCTTATGGATAAAGAAATCCAGGTTTGTAAGGTTTACCCACTAATGAGAAAGAACAAACAATAGGTCTGACTCCACATTCTTGTGCCTTTGCCCCAAAACTTTATGTGTGTGTGCGCACGCACACTTATGCAAGTTTTGTAGATGGCAACAATCTTTACCAAAAATAAATTCAGTCAATGTGACTATTTACCCTAAGTCTCAAGAATATTGTCCCAGAAGTCAATGACTACCTTTTTTCTTGATCCCAGTACACTACAGGTGAGTTCCTCTGAATTTTATTTGTACAAACAATTCTTCCTTCAAACTAAATTACTGTAAAAACACTTACCACAAAGGAAATTGCTAACAAAATCATTATCTACCTCAGTACAAACTAATGTTATTACTTTCAGGAAACAGAAACAACTGAATTATATAATAGAAATATTAGTTTAAAAGGTCACTGGATGTCAGAATGTATCATTTTACAGAAGTCTCCTGAGACACTATTCATCAGAAATTACAATGCTTAGAACAGTAAGTTCAATGCCATGATTCAGCAAATCTCTCTCCTCCCTGGTTCATTTAGCACCAGTTATGAAGCTCTGAAAAGGAAAGATACTTATTCTTTCTCTGAAATACTTACTTCCACTTGCAAGTAAAAGGGAAAAAAACAAAAAACTAGAGAGGCCCATCTAAGTCTCTCTTTACTAAATTCATCTAATGCTTACATTAACATGTGGAACATACACCCAGATATTAGTCTGGGGAGAAGAGATGGGCTTAGTCCTACACCCTTATTTTACAGATAGGGAAGCTAAAACTCAGTGAAATGAAAGATTTGCCCAACCAACGTTGGAGAAATAGTGATTAAAAGAAGCAGAAGCCTGAGATTTGTTCCAAAATCCATTGCCAGGGTGGGGAAGGAAGAAGAGTTTATAGGTGAAACAGGGTTAGCCATGCATGTGATAGCTAGGCGGGCAATGAGTATTTTGGGAATCATTATACTAAATAAACCTGTCATAGTCCCTCTTAAAAAAAAAAAAAAAAAAAAACCTACAATGTAGCTTATGAAGAAAAAGAGAACTAGAAGAAGAGTAATTAAACAAACCATAACATTCCTCTCAGCTAGATAAAAGCTATTCAGTACAACTGAACATGAAACAAAGATATGAAAATTAGCAATATTTTCATTCCCCTATATCATTTACATACTTTAACTTTTTTTTTTACCTACACTTGAATAGTAAAAGAATGTCGATGAAAACTGAGTAGTTATCCTTCTGCAATACACTGAAATACACTTTCTGAACACTATACTAAACAGGTCTGAGGCTGAAATAGCATTCAAACCATATCAAAAGCCGGGCGCGGTGGCTCATGCCTGTAATACTAGCACTCTGGGAGGCCGAGGCGGGTGGATCGCTCACGGTCAGGAGTTCGAAACCAGCCTGAGCAAGAGCGAGACCCCATCTCTACTAAAAATACAAAGAAATTAATTGGCCAACTAAAAATATATAGGAAAAATTAGCCGGGCATGGTGGCACATGCCTGTAGTCCCAGCTACTCGGAGGCTGCGGCAGAAGGATCACTTGAGCCCAGGAGTTTGAGGTTGCTGTGAGCTAGACTGATGCCACAGCACTCTAGCCCGAGCAACAGAGTGAGACTCTGTCTCAAAAAAAAAAAAAAAATCGGGATGCCTGTTTTACAGTGCGTGGTGAGACCAGAATACACCCCAAAGTGCTAATCAGGATTATCAGGCAGTTAGAATTGTCAAAGAGATATCAATCCTATGTAGATCACTAACACCACCAGTCTGCATACAGAATACTGTAGACACAGTTCATTGTCTATGTTAAATATGATCAAGAAATTCTAGTAAATGGGAAAGAAGAGAACAAAAAAATTATTGGATGTCAAATGAACTGAAATCTGAAAATTTCCTTTTCTTAACTTCAAGTATGAGAGTGAGTTATTATAGTATATATAGGGAAGAAAGAATCATTACTACTGGGCAACAAAGACATCTACAGTAATTCATTATGGACTCTGAAAATTTAAATTTTTTTGTTCTGTTACAGACCTCTTTTTACTTTAAGATGACAGCTGCAAGATAATATACTTATCCATTCAGTTTTTTACTATTTAAAGGAAAAGCTGGGACACAGAAAAGTAGAAAAGACATTATTCTAGTCGTTTTTAAAAAACAAAGTAATTATATCCTATTTAGCTTTCTGTAGAATTAAAAATGTATACATCTATCTGGAAAGTATTCAGCCATGTGATATGAAAAATAGAGACACTTACTGAAGAACACACAAGATACAAGAAACATTGTCCATAGGACAATGACACCTCAGTCCTCTGCAAAGTGGGCACACCTTGGGACATCACATAGTTCTCCCACCATCTCTTAACCTAACCCGTACACGTTCAACATCCTCAGGTGTTCTGCTTGCTGTAGGCCTTCCAGAACGTGGATCACTTTCAACAGATTCTTGACCGGCTTTGAAGCATTTGTGCCACACTTTTATTGGTGCTGCACTCATTGCATCATCCCTGAAAGCCTTCTGAATCATCCTAAAAATTCCACGGAGGAACGTTCAAGCTTAATATGAAATTTGGTACAGGTTCATTGCTCTACTCACTTAGTCATTTTGAGCACGACAGCCACACAATACACATGCTCACTCTATGGTGTCTAGAGCTCCACTGATTAGTACAGTGAAGTTGTCATTGCTTACACATGCACATTCCTGTCCACCCTCCTTGGCTGCCAGGTTAAGTTGATGTCCTGCAAACCATTCTCATTATATTAACAATGGTTGGATACTTTACAGGCACACCTCATATATTTTCAACCAGTATGATCTCTATTTCCTCAAAACACATCTCTAAGGTTCACCATATTTTAAAATATAGAATACAACACAACCACTTTAGAAAACTTTGTAGCTGTATGTCCAAGAGCTGAACATATATATATCCCAGTTCCCAGCAATTCAGCTTCTAGATATATATACCCCAAGAGAAAGTCACACATGAATGCAAAAGTTCAGGCATTATTTGTAGTAGCCCAAAACTGGAAACAACTCAAATATTTATCAACAATAGAACAGAAATGTAAATTGTGGAACAGCCTTACACAAAGAATACTGTGTAGCAAAGTAACATTGAACTTTCACTATACACAGCACAAATGAACCTTACCTACAGAATGGTGAGTGAAAGGCAGCAACCACAAAAGAGTACTTACTATATGATTCAATTAATATGCATTTCAAAAACAGTCAAAACTGATTTATAATACACATTTCAAAAACAGTCAAAACTAACCTATGAAGACAAATATCCTCTGGATAAAGTAATGACAAGACGGGAACATGAGGAAGATGGGGTCTCACTCTGTTGCCCAGGCTGGAGAGGGGTCAATCATAGGTCACCGTAGCCTCAAACTCCTGGGCTCAAGAGATCCTCCTGCCTCAGCCTCCCAAGTAACTGGGACTATAGCCATGACTGACTAATTTTTAAAATTTTTTGTGAGATGGATTCTTGCTATGTTTCCCAGGCCAGTCTCAAACTCCTGGGCTCAGGTGACTCTCCCGCCTTGGCCTCCCAAAGCACTGGGATTACAGGCCTGAGCCACCATGCCTGGCCCAGAGGTAATATCCTTTATCTTGATCAATGTGTGGTTACATGGGCTATTGCCTTGTTCACCAAGCTGAATCCTTAAGATGTTTGCATGTTATACTTCAATTTTAAATTTTCACATAACATTAAGTATAAGTTAGAATTTTTCTAAGATTACGTGCTGGAGTAGTGAATTCCACATAGGAGTATTCAGCATAACCGGATTCTAGTAATGACTCTTCTACTCATCAGCTATATAATCTCTAAGATAATTCAAACTCTCAGTGATAATTCTAGTGGCCAATAAATCTCAGAGAAAAGTTCTTAAGATTTTTTTTAAATATTAAATCCTTTCTATTCATTTAACATGTGTTGTGAGCCTACTATGTACAGGACACTGTTCTGGCACCAGTCACTTATATTCTAATGGAGGGAAATAGAAAATATGCAGCAAACATAATGAATGTATGAATGAATGCTGCAGACTACAATCAGTGTTTAAAATATATACACCAAATGAGACTTTCAACTCAGTCTGAACACACTTAATCACATGTAAATACAGAAAGGAAACTAGCTTGAAATAACTATTTCATTATGATCTGAAGTAAAACCATTCCCAGGGTTAATGCTCCTGCATAAATCTTCATAAATAAATCTTGGTAACATATGAAATATTTAAACAGAACTTTGAAACCACAGAGGATAGAGCTAGAGCCAAATAGGCAGATTTTTCAAAAAAGAGATTAGATCAATATTGCTATGGTTTGAATGCATCCCCCAAAAAACATGTTTTGGGAACTTAATCCTCAGTACAACAGTGTTGAGAGGTGGGCCTAATGAGAGGTGTTTAGGTCATGAGGGCTACACCCCCAAGCATGGATTACTGCTGATTATAAAAGGGCTAGAGGCTATATGATCTCCCGCCCACTTTTGCCCTCTCTTTGCCCTTCTACCATGGGATGACACAGCAAGAAAGCTCTCATCAGATGCCAGCTCCTTGATCTTGAACTTCTCAGCCTCCAGAACCATGACCCAATAAATTTCTGTTCGTTACAAATTACCTAATCCCAGGTATTCTGTTGTAGCAGCACAAAAATGACTAAGACAAGTATTTAAGAAAGAACTTTGGCCAGTTGCAGTGGCTCATGCCTGCAATCTGAGCACTTTGGGAGGCTGAGGCAGGAGAATTGCTTGAGGCCAGGAGTTCAAGACCAGCCTGGACAATGTCTCTCTACAAAAAAGAGAAAAATTATCTGGGCATGGTGGCTCATACCTGTAGTCTCAGCTACTTGGGAGGCTGGGGCAGGAGGACGCCTTGAGCACAAGAATTTGAGGTTGTAGTGAGCTATGATGATTCCATTGTACTCTAGCCCGGGCACTGGAGTGAGACCCTGTCTCAAGGAAGGAAGGAAGGAATGTAGGAAGGAAGGAAGGGAAGAAGGAAAAGTACTTTAAGTAACCAAAACATTTAAAAAGACAGTGATAAAAGAGAAACTTGATACTAGATTATGGAGAAGAAATAACTTTTGTATTTGGGAAGTAGGTTGGATTTCACATGCAAGACCTTTCTAGAACTTAATTTTGTCAATTGGGAGTATTGAAAATATATTCAAATATTACATTTTTAAAATATCTTTATTACATATATACAATAAAAAGAATAAAGGTCATATACAATCTTATATTGGTAATAAACTGACATTTGAATTTATCTGTATTATCTTGTAGATCTTTAAAAAGCTATTATATTACATAGAAATAGATAAAATTTTATATTCCTTTCTCATTGAGCATTCTGTCTATTAAGTAGTTTAAATATATTAATTTGTACTATCTAGTGAGGTGAGAATTTTTGTGTCAGTCAATACTCAATTTTTCAAATAGAAAAAGATATATTAATACAAATTTCTAAAAAGTTACATGGTTCTTTTTAAATGTGTTTTAACACCTTTCTAGCATAAAAGTGCAAAAACCCAGCAAACCATAAAAAAAGACTTTTACATATACTAAACTCGAATTGCCTAAAAATTTAAATCACAGAATAAAATAGCAATGAGACTGACTGAGGCCCTGTTTATGTCATTCCTTAATGAATAGTTTCAAATCGTCTCCCATCAGTTAAACCCAACCAAGCTGAAAATCTATGCAACTACTTACTATACATATTAGACATATGTAGAATATTATCAACAAATATTTGAGTGGTTGTACCCCTTGCCAATCTATTCTCCACACTACAATTGCAATGGTCTTTCTAAAATGGTAACTGTATCAAGCCAGGCCCCTTCTAAAAATTGTAAAAGACTCCCCTTCCATTCCTTAAAATGACTCTTAAGGTAACACAACATGCCCTGCTTACTTGTGCAATTTTAGCTTTCCCTGCTCTCTCTGGACTAACGTCCTCAGCTGCAGGGATCCAACTTCAGGTTCTCTGGGCTTTTTAGATACTTGGCTCTGATCACAAGCTTTCACCTCTGCCTAGCACACTATCTTCTGCCCTCTCTTCCTAACTTCTACTCAGCTTTAAGTATTCAGCTGAGACATGATCTTCACTCAGAAGACTTTCCTGGCTCCCCACACACCTAGTGCTTCTCCCATTCAACAACCACACCTGGGCTGTGCTGTGTGATGGCCTGTCTTCTCTGCCACCAGCAAGAGAGGGACCATTTCTCTGTGTCACTATTCTGCATTCAGTGATACCTATTGAACTCATTATCTGTTGGATAAATGTGTGAATGATATCAATGCCAGCCCTATGCTGGGTGCTTGGGACATAACACAAAATAAAAATATATTGCTTGTACAGAGAATTTCATAATCGAAGTGCTCACTTGAATTTGGAAAAGCAGGGTGGAAGAGAAGGTGACCTTCTGGTCACCTTAACCTCTTCAAGCTTTATCTTCCTCTTCTGTAAATTCAGGAATCTTCATCATCTTATTTTGGGGTGCAACAATGCACTTACTGAACAAACCAGAAACCGATCATGCTCCTTGTCTCCTCTCACTTCCTGTAGTACCATCTCCAATACAAACCCAAAAGTCTAAGTATGTACCTCCAAAGAGATATTCCAATCTGTCCACTTTTCTCCATCTTTGTCTGCCTTCATGGTAATCTACTTTCTCTCTTAGAGTCCTTAATGTATTATTTCCATTTTTGCCCCATCTAATTTATTTTAACCTAGAGCTGTCAGATTATAAATAAAACTGTCACTCTATTGAAAATTTTCCTCAATGACGTTTTACTGCCTTATTAATGATCTGAACCCTACTGACTTCTCCAAACTCACCTCCTCCACCTTTGCCCTGTTGAAGCTCCAGCCATGCTGACCCCTTCTAGATCTCACAACAGGCCAAGCTCTTTACTGCCTCTGAGCCTTTGCATGTGCTGCTCACTCTGACGGTCACACTCCTCTCTTTCTTGCCTTCCTTCAGTTCAATGTGAAAGCTCTTGAGAGAGACTTTCCACGAACACCACATCTAAACTGAACCCTCAGTCTGCCTTCCTGTCATGCTCTATCACCATTCATTGGTCTGTCCTTCTTTCCACTTCAGCATATGCCCAAAATGTAGAGCCATGCCTAACATATGAAAAATAGACAAACGGTTTTAGGAAAGAAGTCAAAATGAAAGGAAGCTGTACACAGATATAACATGTGCAGACTATTTTGATGTGAACACAGGTTCCTTATTTTCTCTAAATTTCACCTTCCACAGCCTGATACCCACCAGTAGAGGTGGATAAATGCTTCTGTTCTAAAGACTGCTGTTCATATATAAGTTACCTGAGATAAATCATGTATTGGTATAACTGAGGTTATAAAATAGGTAGCTATTATCTTAGGAAGGACAAATAGGAGCATAGAGGAAGACAAAATATGAAAATCTTTGTGCAAGAACAGTGCACAAAGTTCTGAAAATGACGTACCACCCAGAAAGAAGCCACAATGACAAGGCTTTGGAGGAGAATATGAGGCAAAACAACATGTGAGCCCCAGAAACCCAGGGACTCAACTCAGGGATGGAACAGCAGTAACACTGGTAGAGACAGAGGTAGCAGCAAAAACAAACTCTGATTATTTCACACACAGTTTTCCTTAGAGTTTTCCTGCACAGAAATATCAAGAATGAAAATTGGAAATTTCATATAGGATCACATAAAATGTTATCCACATTTTAGCACTCAAACAATCCCTTTACAACCCCTGAGCAAGTCTCATATTGTATAATATTACTAATTTGAGGTCAGGTAAAACTGCCAAATAGGTGGACTTCTACAGCAAACTGTTTTAGTTGTGATTAATTAAAAAGCTCAACACAATCAGGTTCATTTCATGTTGGTCACCTGAGGCACAATTTGCTACCCACCACTCTGCAATAAGCAGCTGTTTGCAATAAGCCCCGTTTTGCAGACATTAGGCTATCTCCTGGGATTTACAGGATGTTGATTCCTAAAGGCCAGATCTAACACTTTGGGGAAATATAAAAGATAGCAAGCAAGCACAGAAGGAGAAATAATGCGTGGCATTTGATTATTTGCGGACTGCAACATATTACAGGAAGTGGTTACCACAGAAACTATGATCTGTAAATGGCCCAGGTGGTATGTGCTGGAAAATAACATGTTGTGCAAAAATTGAGTTGACTCGTAGAACATCAGAGGTGGGTAGCACCACGGAGATTAACTGGCGGGGCTCTGGCTAATGGATAATAGGTCTTTGTATTCAAAGCATAAATGTCCCATTTGACAACCCTGACTGGTAGATTTCAAGCCTCCACTGGAAACACCTGCTATACTGTGCAGGCCATCTTAAGGCAAGCTCTGGTATGGAATTCTTTATATTGAGTGAAAATCTACATCAACCCTTTAATTTATTCCTATTAGGTTATGTTCCTTAGAGACAACAGAATAAATCAAATTCATCTTCAACATCCCCACAAATATTTGGAAATAGCTCTTACATACCCTCATACTCAATTTTCCTGTCTTCATACAAAATGGCTGTAGTATATTCAATTGTAACCTTTATTGTAAGACATAGCATTGAATCATTCCAATTACCTAGCCACTTTCTAAATGTGTTGCCATTGCTATATTTCAATAATCAAAGCCAAATGCACTAATCTGACAATAAGAACCAACAGGTATACTAAAAGCTTTGCATTTCTTATTTCACTAAATCCTAATAAGGAAGAAATTATAATCACCACCTTATAATGAGGAAGACATAAATAGACATACTTGCTAGAGGCTATATTGTTAGCAGCAAAGTCAGGAATTGAACCCATGTTGATCCCAAAGCCTTTCCCCCAACCCCCAGTCCTGGACCATCTCAGGGGAGACCTGACCAGAACAGGGAGCAGAAAATGGGGGTAGGAGAAGCTACTGAACATCTGTTAGATCCAGATTCTGTTATTTAATATATAAACTGACCCAAATACTCAAACTATCTATGTGATCAACATACCAATTGCATTTTTCTCCAACTAACTGAAAAAAAGGCTGAGCAAGGCCAGGTTGAGAATGGTGCCTTCCAAATGCTGCAGGAAGAAGTATGAACTTATCTTAGACTTACGAGGCCACTGAGTTTTTAAAGTGATAGAATTATACTTTTGCTGAGGTGATTTTAGAAGATTGTTCTAAAAGTATGTAAGGATAGGTAAACAGAAAGCCACCCTTGGGACAGATTGCTCTGACAACAGTCAAGTGAGCCATGACAAGAGTCTGACTAGCTTAGTGGTGTGAGGATGGAGCAAAGTTTATGGATTTAAGAGAGACTTAAAAGCAGAACTGACCGTCTTGGGGATGATTTAGATTTGTAAGCTGTAGTGTAGTAGTGATTTGGAATGCGGCTCTAGTCAGACTGCAGGATTTGAATTCTAGCATCACCACTTCCATTTGTGTAAATGAAGCTACACTTTAGTTTCTGCCACTATAAATAAAATAGGTGCAAGAGCACCAACTCACAGAGATGCTGGCAAAATTAACTGTGATAACAGGCAGACGTAGACTTACAGAAGTCCTTGTCGCAAAAGAAACGTTCACTAATGTTCGCGATGAAGATGAGAAAGAGGAAGCGGTAGAAGACAGGGAGAAAAGGTGGTCCAGAATGACTACCAGGTCTCTGCTTAGGTGACTGTCAGAAAGGCAGCCGTCAGGAGGGGGTTACGAGTTCAGTTTTGAACACAATGAGCTTGAGGTGTCCGATTCATCCAGTGGATCGAAGAATATAGCAGTGTCAGCAGTGTGATCTAGCCCTTTAAAGAAGCTTGGCTATGAAGGAAAGCAGAAAGCACCTAGGGGCCAGAGGAGGAGAGTAACTTATCATGATGCGTGGTGAGAGTTTGGAAGAGAAAAGCCTGAAGACAGGGAGGAGTTGAAGGTAAAAATGATTAAGGGGTTAACGTGAAACCAGTGTCCCAGGGGACAAGGTCAGACCTGAACCCATGTTTGACTACAAAGCCTGTGCCCTGACTCCTGTCACAGATTACTTCACAGGAGATCAGCCAAGAGCAGAAGAGACGAAGGACAAGCAGAGAAATGGGCCAGAGCACAAGGACAAGCTTTGAGTAGGAACAAAGAGATCTTCCTCCTCCTAGGAAGGCAAGAAAGGAGGCAAGGATGGATGCAGAGAGGAAGCTTCTCTACAATATTCCTATTTCCTAATAACCTGAAATCAACTCCAAGGAGTAGAAGTTGGGGGAGCTGGGGAGTAAGGAGACAGACATGAGTATGATGGCAAAGATTTAAATACTATTTGAAAAAAATGGGAGAGAGAGGGGCGAGGGAAAGCCATTCCTGCAATGAGCTTCTCCTCATCTTTCAGTGCCCCATTTAGTGCCCTATGATATTTTCCTCAACTGTCCTCTCATATAAATGAAAATTTTTATCTCTCACACAACATTTGGTTAAAAATTCTATTAAAAGTATTCATTAATATATATTAATCTTTCCAACTAGATCACATTTTGTTCAGTGCTAAGTTCTCAGCTATTGCCTAGAATACAATAGTTGCTTTTCTTTTCTTAAAAGGAGCAAGGTGGCTGGGCACAGTGGCTCATGCCTATAAACCCAACACTCTGGGATATTGAGGTGGGAGGATTGCTTAAGGCCAGCAGTTTGAGACCAGACTGGGCAATATAGCCAAATCCTGTCTCTTAAAAAAAAAAAAAAAACTACTACAAAGCCAGACATGGTGGCACATGCCTGTATTTCTGCTACTAGGGAGGCTGAGGCAGGAGAATAACTTGAGGCCAGAAGTTTGAGGTTGCAGTGAGCTATGAAGATGCCACTGTACTCTAGCCTGGGCAACAGAGCAAGACCCAGTCTCATAATAAAAAGGAATAAACCAGTTATCAATCCACCTACTGTACTCTAATACATGTCTTTCGCTATCTTGGTATGTTAAAAACCAAATAACATAGCTTTTTAGTATAATAAATAAAATGGAGAAAACTTGCAAAATTTTTCTTTCAGTAGTTAATATAAATTTGCCCTATGAATAAGGTCATTGCTTCCATAAGTTTTTAAAATATGCCCCAATGGCATTATTAGTATCACTTACAGAAGTAGACTAGAGGTAGTCTTTAGAAACTGTTCAGATGGCATTAAACTAGGTTTCATAGGTCCCTAGATGTTCTCCTTGTAAAATGAACCTCTGCCATTTACATACTAGCTGACTCTGACATCCAAGGTTCTGATATTTAAAAGCAAAGAAGATTTCTTCTGCCTTTCTTATGGGTGCGTATCATAAACTCCTAAGGACTTTCCTAGAATAAATTTAAACTAGCAAAAAAATATTTTCTTCATCACAAATCCTTTCAAGTATTTGTATCTTTCCCAAGTTGACTGAGTTCTGTGTGTACTGGTTAATACTTTATAAGCTTGGACTTGCATGCCAAACACATCAGAGGCTGTTTTATCTCCAGATACTGTTTTCCTGCAATTTTGTTGTTTGCCATAAGGAAAATATATATATATTTCTGAGCTAAAACCACATTATCCAAACACAGGAGCCTCCCTGAGCTCTAATTACCAGAGTCAGAACATAGGATTGTTACCTCAATTCTACTTTTCTCTAAAATTTTGGCAAAATAAAAATTATTCCTAGTAGTTGTAATAAATTATTTGACAAATATGAATAAGCACCTACATTGGGCAGCTGCTATGTTAAGTGTTGGTAACCAAAATGCTTGAAACATTATTTCCACCCTCTAGAAATTTGACAAGCAAGTGGGATGGAATATACCCTGCTACGAAAGAAATGAGATAAAGGAAAAAAAATAGTTTAAAGAGTTTTGAGCAAGAATTCAACAAACGCAGCCAGTTAATTTATATTAGGTGGCTTTCTCTCTAAATTTCAAATGTCAAAAGTCAGCTTCTCCTTCTAAACTTTAATAAAGCAAATAAATATTTCTCAGCTTTCATGGAGCCCTATGAGCTGAACTATGCAATGTGGTTTTTTAATATGAAATAATAAAAAAGCACAACAGGCTTTTACTAAGAATCCCTGTAGAGGAAGAAGTTCATGTGGTACCAGGGCAGGGAGTAGACTGGAATCCTCAGCTTGAGAAGAAGAGCGAGCTGCATGGAATATCCACTGAAAGCAACAATGGAGGGGCAGGCCAGGGGAAATACACGACCTTCTCCCAGCAGGGCCAGACCACCAGCACCAATCTAGCCTTCGACCTTGACCTCCTCTCCCCATGTCTCTCAGCAGGCATCTCCTTGTCCTAATCAAAATAAATGTCCCTTCTCTGATGTAGAAGAGTTAGAGCCCCTGACCCCCTCCTATCATGGCTCTCAACTTCTGCAGGTGAGATCCTTATGTTATTTATCAAAACAAAGATGTTCCCTTCTCAAAAAGAATCCTAATGCCAACTATTAAAACAATATATATATTACATATCTTTAAACTTGCATATATCGTTATATTGCTGTACCTATCTCTATTTTGTAGTTATTAATGCATTGATTATAAATTGTTAGGCTATGAACTCCTGGAGGACAGGGTTATCTTCATGACCACAGATCCTAGAGCAGTATACAGTAGGTGTTCAATACATTTTAATGATACAATATTCCTTCTTTGAATAGTAGGGTCTACAAGTTTACTGATTATCTGAATTCTATATAATCATTCTCTATAAATAATCATAGCCACTCTAGCAGATTTTATCTGAAGTGGCTTATTGATTAAGAGGAGGCTTCTGCTTGACCTCACCACAGAATATTGACTTTTACTTCCTTTACTACAGAGCATTTTATAGTATATGAAAACAGATTCCAACATCTTTTCCAAATATAATCCACAACGTTTAATCGTTTATTCACAGTGACCATGAGGACTTCCACCTCTCATCCTTCTGATCTATGTTTAATTGTGTTTGAGTCCATGCTATTTTAATTTTCTCACAGAGTTTCCATTTACTTAGACCAGAATGATGAATACTATAATTGTTGTGGTTGATGAATTAGATGAAAAACGGACTCTGCATTTTCAATCATTGCATTTAATATTATTAGGTCAGATGGCCAGCTATTACATTGTAAGAGATGAAAGTACAACACAAATTGATGAGGAAATCATAATCTTAAAATTTTTAACAACAGGCTAGTATTGATTTTGATGTAAAACTAAAAAGCTTACTTAATACATCTCTTGCTCAATTCACTATTGCATGGACAGTGGGGAAAATGGTATCTTGTATTCTACACAAACCCATTAAATCAAAATGAATGAGGGTGGCATCTTTTTTACTTATACTGCACTGTACATAACTCCCAATTCGAGATGATAACAAGCAACAGGAGCAATTCATCACCAACATCATTTTCTCACCAAGTTTTTTCATTCCTGATAAAACCTATTCCTTTTTGACATATGTAAATTTCAAACATGTGCTACAGATAAAAATTGTTATATGAATGGCTATGGTAACACAAGATTGCGAAAATAAACAGCATCCACTCATCCTTTATTGTTAATTACATGATCGTCGTGTTAGACTTCAAGCCATGTATTTGAAATAAATGCAGACACGTTGTCCATCTCAATTTCATACATGCTGTACCATATATCCAATGTATATCACTGTAGATTTTTTCAACCTGTATATTTCAAGACAGCTGTTACACATTACCTCAGTATTTCCTGTTTGATTTATTAATATGCAATGGAACCTGATTAGGCTACAACTTCTCAGTGAAATGATGTTCACCTACTTAAATATCCGTTTTATTTCAATAGAATGGCACTTGACAGGGATTATTTCCTTTTTCTGTAAGATTTTTTTTAAAGTAGCATTTTCTATCAGTCTGTTTCCCACAAAGACAACGGATATATCTGTTAACACCAAGACATATGAGTAAAAGGGATAAATGCAGTCAATCAGCCAGATGTTTGGAATCATGGCCACGAACACCAGATGCATGATAAAGCCTACATGAATGTTAATGCTTGCCAAAATATGGGAGAAGTGTTTTTTCTTTAAATCTTATATACACAGTATAAAGTTGACAAAGACTTGGACATGGATGTAAGCAGAGAAAGTTCAGAAGAAATAAAGAATTCAAAATATATAACATAGGGAAACACACATTTACTTAATGAATGGCTGGCTCATTCATTAAGGAAGGCTAGGCTCATATATCTATATCTTTAAATTTATTCATTTTATCTTGGGAAAGAAAACTAAAAACTTTCTCAATACTTTTCTGACTTGCGAATACCCTTCTTAAGACACAGTAAGTAAAAAAGAGACCTATAGGCTATTTCCACAAAGATGTCCCCAGTGATATATGGAACATAACAAAACTTCTACCTATCTGTCCATCCAATCTTCCATCTATCCAAGAAGTGTTGAGCACTTAGTACAGACAGTAGATTCTGATGGGAAATATGCATATATTATCTCTAATCTTTATAAGTTCTTATGAAAAAATTATCTCAATTTCATAAATAAGAAAAGCAGGACTCAGTTAATTTGAAAAAAACATACCTAATGTCATCTAGCTACCAATCAGATTCCAATCTCTACAACAGTCACCCTCTATCCTCCAATCCAGCTGTTAGGCTAGGTATAGCCAATGGCTCCCAAACTTTTGAATGTAAGAACTTGACGTTTTAAAAAATTATTATTACCTGAAGACCTTTTCTATATATGGGTAATATCTATCACTTATACTATATTAGATAGCAAATTTGACAAATTTAAACAATTATTAATTAATCTTAAAATAAGAACTCATTACATGTTACAACATTTTTGTTTAAAATAATTGTATTTTCCCCAAAAGTAATGAAAAGAGTGGCATCATTTTACATTTTTACAGATCTCTTTAATGTCTGCCTTAA
The DNA here is from genome assembly GCA_963573855.1 of Lepilemur septentrionalis. Taxonomy (NCBI): domain Eukaryota; kingdom Metazoa; phylum Chordata; class Mammalia; order Primates; family Lepilemuridae; genus Lepilemur; species Lepilemur septentrionalis. The sequence goes on from CAUYMX010111318.1 coordinate 36,210, forward strand.
GAGAGGCAAGTAGACTCGTATATCTGCTTCTGAATTAATCTGGTGTGATGTCACATGTCATGTAGTCTCTGGAAAATTACACTGTAAATTTGAAAGGGAATCAGAGTGGAAAAAGGTAAATAAATTCTTAGTATTATTATGCACATAGTTTTGCCCTCACAGACCTCCTAAAAGGGCCTCAGAGATCCCCAAGCATCCTGTCAAGTCCACTTTAAGAAACTTTGGTTCCAAAGTATATTATTGATAACTGCACATGTAATGTTTCATAACATACAACTTCAAATATGCAAATATAAAATTGTTGTTTTTCTACAATGAAACTTATCATCTATCTCCCAAGATCCTGTTTGACCTAATATCAGAAAACATAATTCAGTCATTTCTAGATAAACTTACATTACTCTGGGCTTCCTCAGTAATTTCCACATATGCTCAATTCAAAAATTCATAACCCCTCATCTTTCTTCTCCCTAAGGTGAGGGCTGCATGGTTAGGAACGCTCACACAGAGGTTGCACAGTATCACTGGGAGGCATTGGATCTGCCACATCCTGCTTTGGCACCTGTCAAGTCTCTGATCAACAGCATTTGTGCAATCTGGTTTCAAGTGAAATATCCATTGTCTTGCTGGCCTCTGATCACGTACTCCTTCTCCCATTCCTGACTTTATCTCCCCATCTTTACTGTGAGGTCCTTTCAAGCACTGGTCTTGCATCCAGCTTCCCTGCCCTGCCCAGGAACACAAGAAGTTTCAATTGCTCCTCTGAGGCCACAGGAGGTTAAGAAGTACCATTCTACCTTCTTTATTTCCAGATTCCTCTCATAACTCTATCTTACTGACCCTGTGTAATTTTAGTATGGGGCACATGCAGGAGATTGTTGTTTCACAAAATTCCAGAAGGGGCAGGCTATGCTGCCATCCAAAAGCCATTGCCAGATCACTATGGTCATACAGGGACTTTTACATACAACTTGCTATCCCCTGGCAAGATCATCTCACTTATTAGCTAATTTCTTTCCAATCTATTGTTTAAATTTTAAAAAATAAACTTATGCACTGGTATCTTCAGAGCTTTACTTTAAAAACTCAAAATCCTTTTCTGTTTCATAGAGCCCAACCCCTTCAAACTCAAACATCTTGGATTTCAAGACTATTGCATCAACTATAAATTTCAGCAGTCTACTTAGATCTCAGAAAATAAGAATTTGACTCTTCTTTATTGTGTTAACTCGCTCCTCATACATAAGATTGTAATGATAATAAGCTCTAATTTAAGGGGGAAAGGGCTATGGGTATTAAAACCATACACATATCCCCATACACATATACATATAAATCCCTACCTTATATCGAATGCCAATCTCAACAGAATAAACACAACTGTATAGGTACTGGAACAAAATATGAGAGAATAAAGAAAAAGTGAACGATCTGAAAAGTAAACCATTTGGGGAAACATGCTAATAAATTTAGTCTTCCCCAAGTCCATCTTTAGCACTGACATCAATGAAAAACATTTTATGAATGTCCAATGAATATATTATTCTAAACATGATAGTTTTTATTAAACATAAATAACAATAGTTCCCTCTGAAAGATGAAATTAAAGATTTTCTTTTTAACAATTCTCATATTTTGCACCATGTACATGGCATTTACAAAAATCAAAATGAGATAAATTTTTAAACCTAAAATGTACATAATACTAATGCATGAAATCAGTTTGAAGTATTTTCTTAAATTATGAAAATTAGTAGTTTACACATGAATCTTTAACCAGAGCCACTGTGTAAATAGAATGCTACTACTTTTCTAAACTTTTTCAAAGCAAACTGTAATACTGAGCATTATTAATTTATGAACCCTATGTATATCCTATTAATTAGTAATTTGATACTTTTTTGAAAATTTCTTTTTAAAAATTTCAGATACATAATAATTGTGCATAATTATGAGGTACATGTGATATTTTGATACAAGCATATAATGCAAAGTGATCAAATCAGGGTAATTGGAATATCTATCACTTCAAGCTTTTATCATTTCTTTGTGTTAGGAACATTCCAATTTCACCCTTTTAGTAGTTGTTAAATATACAATAAATTGATAACTACAGTCACTCTCTTATGCTACTAAACACTAGATTGCATTCCTTCTAACACTATTTTTGTAGGCATTAACCCTACCCTGTTTATATCCCCACTACCATTCCCAGCCTCTGATAACCATCATTCTACTCCCTATCACCATGAGTTCAATTTTTTTTAGCTCCCTCATATTAGTGCCAATATGTGACATTTGTCTTTCTGTGCTTGACTTATTTCACATAACAATGTTCTCCAGTTCCATCATGTTTTTGCAAATGATAGGATTTCATTATTTTTATGGCTAAATAATAAATAATATTCCATTGTGTGTGTGTATATATATAACACATTTTCTTTATCTATCCATCCATTGATGGACACTTAGGTTGATTCCATATCTTGGCCAAAATTTCTTGCTTTTCTTCATTTATTTTCATAAATTTCCTATCCAGTCTTAAAAATAACTTCTTAAAAAACTTTTACTCAAAATAGAAAGACAATAAAAAATAGAAAAACAAAATACAGAAAAACCTACGCACTCATAAGATGTACAGAAATGTTGTTCATAGTAATCTTTTACACTTTCACCTCCATATCAAATGTAATTCATTTTCCACTCTCTTTTGAGGAATGATCCAAACATATTCAAAGCTTTTTAAAATTAGGAACATACATACAATGCAGTTTATTTTAATTTTGCTTTCTATTTCAAAGATACTTGTTTAAGCTTTATTAACAGTGCTCTTTAAGTTATATGTACCTGAAAAGTCTAATTCTGTTAGAAAATCTTAATGATTTTTAAAATATTTGCTTTCATGAGTATATATGACTATCTGAAAAGCAAACTTTAAAGCACAGTATTAAGCCACATAGGGTTCCACATAGAATGTAAAAAATTAGATACATACACCTAAATACATACACACATCCAATATATACATACACACACATACAAAACTATATATTAAATAAAATATAATCAACTATAAACTGAATTAATAGACTCATATTTCTTTTTAGACTAATAAATTTGACTCACATAATATCTTGAAATATACTCTCCCCTCCATATCCATGGGTTCTACATAGGTGGATTCAACCAAAGCACAGATTGAAAACATTTGGAAAAAATATTTCGCCTGTACTAAACATGTATAGACTTTTTTCTTGTCATTATTCTCTAAACAATAGAGTATAACAACTATTTACACAACATTTATGTTGTATTAGGCATTATAAATAACCTATAGATGATTTAAACTATATGGGCAGAAGTGTGTAAGTTACATGCAAATACTACCCAACTTTATATAAGGAACTTGACTGTCCTGGAATTTTGGGATCCAAGGGAGGTCCTAGAACCAATCCCCCATGGATACCGAGGGACAACTGTAATGCCTTACTCAATATTAAATCCTAAATGTGCACTTTTTAATGTAGAATTGACAATTTTTTAGAATTCCCATATAAACAATGCTGTTTATGAGAAAATTAGTTAACTTTCTAAATTAGCTGCAATAAAACTCCTGGTTTAGAAGAAAAAAGAAGAAAGAATTGACATTTTTATAGATACTCTATTTGAAATATTTATAAAGCACGTATGTACAAACCAGAAGATTATTATCAACGGGCACAGTACTTCATAAACTGCAAACTCATCTTTGCCATAGGCTTAATCAGTAACCACTTCAAGAAGGAGATGTGGACACAGACTGGCCCACTGTGGTATTTACAGTATTTTTTTTTTTTTTTGGCTGAATACACACATCTGTGTCTTTTTATTCAAACTGTCAAGATATAAACACATTCAAACGTTTCTTTTTTAAATACTATGCAACAATGATCCCTTAGAGGCAGCAACTTTAGATGGTGCTTAAACAATGAATTTTTTTCCAATAATAACAATTTTCTTTAAATTCATTTATAAAACCTCACCACACAGTATGAGGCATAATTTCCTGGTAAACAACTATAAAGTAGAATTAACTATCCTCAAATGACTATGAAATTAAGTCAGCCATATCAGATTAAGATGACCATAAATGCAGTTAAAAACATGCTAATTTACATAGCCCCCTAACCATGTTTAATTGCCACATTAAAAACACTTCAGATGCTGGTCTGTCCTTTTACGATTCAGAACAGTGTCAAGTGAATTAACTTGTTTTGTCTGAATGTTGCATTTGTTGTTTTCATTTATATAATATTACCGGTAACATTCATGAGCTCTAGCTATTATGTCTTAATATTTTTATTAAACAAATGAATGTAATTAAAGCTATCAAATTGATTTTCAGGAGGTAAGCAATTCCTTTTGAAGAAAAAACTGTCTTAACCTTAAGCAACACAGTCATCATGAAGAAATTACTGAAAAAATATATATGTAAATGCTGTTGTCCATTTTTATCTGGTAACTTTAGCCTTCTCGGATATATTCATCTCCACATGAACAAAAAAACTGAAGGTAAACCAAGGGCAGCAGCCAGCCTTGGAATTATTGCTATAATCACTCCTACACCACAATGACCCGACCCCCCATATACTCATAGATTTCTGCAAACCACAAAGACCCAAGCCACGCTAGGGCCATATGGACCTTTTTGACAGGCTACCTCCGATGTGAAAACCCAATCTCTCCACTGGGCTGTCAACTACTCACCTTTAATACTCAGAGTACACAAACGTTTGGCTTGTTTTTGTTATACCTTCTGAGTCCCTCACTCTCTGAAATGAACTATTTGACTTGTAGCCCCCCAGTGTGTTTGGATTTGGCTTTCTTTAGGGACTACTCTTTTAGGTTTCCTCGCCAACCCTACAGCTTCATTACCTTATTGCTGCTCCCCAAAGATCAAGATACCACCTGGAGTTGAGAATAAATTATTTAGCCCACCAGTTACTAAGGAAATTCCCAATCATTAATGAAAGTATCTTTTCCCATCATATATTGTATAGACTCTTCAGCAAGAAGCAATGCATATGAGAGAAAAGACCCTAATTCTGACCTGCAGGGGTTGAGGGGACAGGGAGGGGGGAATCACATTATCTGTGATTATCTTGGTTTCTTCCAGAACACAATTCCCTTTGGTTATCATAATGCCCAACCTCGATTAGGAGTTAGAAACCCCAAAACATCCATAGAAGGCATCAAAACAGGAATGATCTAGACTGACATATTTCAACATACATACAGTTGCACTGACAGGCTCACTTAACCAATTCACTAGATGATCCTCTACCCCTAAAAGAATTGTGCGTGGGTGAAATTTCTATAGTTTTAGCACCAGAAGTAACGTTTTCCTGTGGCTGCTAGAAATGACGAATAAGATCAATTCTAACCGTTGGTCTTATGCACGTAGAGTAATCAAGGGAGACATTTGGAATTGGGAGAAAGGTAAAGTCTCTTTTATAATGTCAAAGATTAACAAAGGACAGAAATCAAGACAGTAAAGGAAGGAGAAGGTACTGTGATTTAATAAATCAAAGATAATCATTATCAATATTATATAACATTTTAGTCATTTTAGTCATTTTTTCTAGGCGTGCAGATTAGTTCCTTCAACTCCATTTCAGTTGCATTCTTTAATGCACGCTAAGCTAGATAACTAGAAAAAGCTAAGCTAGAAAGCTAAAGTTTGTTTCCCAGACTCCCTGACAACTAGACTTTGGCACATGATCTTGCTTTTGCCAAGCAAATGCACTGTCATAACTTTGTAAGGCAGATTTAACACCATGGGACAGAGGGCGGCTGCTGTTGCCTCAGCTGTTTTTACTTGCAAAATCAGTCATATAGAAATCTGATTTTTCTGCAACATAGATCCTTATGTCCAAACTTACTTTCATGAGTATCAAAAGCCAGGGCCAGGGCATCCAATTCACTAGTGTGAATCATGGCTGAAATGATGTGGTCCCAGAGCCAGCAGTTGAGAGGTGACCTTCCAAGGTTTCAGGTTCTTAAACACAGCAGACATTGCAACTTCCTTGACTGGCCACCTTTGCAACGAGCAGCCCCTCCTCCAAGTGGAAACACGCTCATTTGATGTAGCAAGAAATAAACTTATATTGTGTTTGAATTATTGCACATTTTTAATCTCTCCATTATACAAACTAGTGCTTACTCTAGCTGATAAAGAATCCAATGAATATTTATTGAATGAATGTTAAAGAAGAGGGAGCAAATAAAAGAGGGAGGAAGCAGGAGAGTGAGAATGATGGAAAAAGGAATAGGTAGTTGAGGATCCTGATTTTTTTAAAGGATTTATGAAATAAACATTCTCCTGAAGTATAGAATTCTTTGGAGCTATTAAAATTACTAAATTAATAATAATATATTTGAACTGCTTTGCTATTGTTTTTTCTGTTTAAGTAAAACATCTTTTCACAAATCCTACCCTGTTGAACTTATATTCTCATATACTCCATAATTTTTTAAATATGTTTTCAGAGGCCGGGCGCGGTGGCTCACGCCTGTAATCCTAGCACTCTGGGAGGCCGAGGCGGGTGGATCGCTCAAGGTCAGGAGTTCGAAACCAGCCTGAGCAAGAGCGAGACCCCGTCTCTACTAATAATAGAAAGAAATTAATTG